>NEWO01000867.1:109036-129196 GCA_003013225.1 Phalaenopsis aphrodite
CAAATAATTAAATAAAAACATTTTTTTTATGATGAGTGATTAGATTAACCACTTCAAACAGTTTTGTTTGAAATGGAGTTAATCCTCATTCTTGAAGTAGTATGTGATTGATTTTCACCTTACTATAATTAATTGATTTATCGGTTTCACTAAAATTGTGTTGTATTTAAACACAATTTAATTAATTGAGTATTGCTCAATAAGGTTCTCGATCATGAATACTGTCTTGAAGATAGGAAATTGTCCCAAGATATAGTTCTTGGATATTTGAAGGGCCAGTAATTTCATAATCTTCCAAATTGATTTCGAGAATTTTCTCTCAGGAAGATTTTCATAAAAATTCAACGATTTCTTGAATTTATATTTCAGGAGATTGATTTCCAAATTTGGATGTCATTAGGATTCAATACATATATTTCTATAAATCAACAGATTTATGTAGAGTCACAACCCCTACGTCTCTCCCCCTTGAGATGAGGACCCACCACGTATGGAGATCATTTTAACCTTTAGATGAGGGGTAATCCACTCCTCTGTGTCTTTCTCCTTAAAAGAATTTACAAGTGATTAAGATAGGCATAGAAATAGAAGTACCTGAAATATATTCAATATAATTTTCAAAAGTGAATAATTGAGAATGCCAACTGACAAAATTTTGTTTAGAAATAAGATTTTGAACTTTTTTTGTAGTATATATTTAATGGAACTACAATAATTTCGTAAAAAAAAAATTGATTCCGTAAATCATCTTGAAATTTATGAATACATTTGAATATAAAAATCATTTCATTCTTGACAGCGAAATGTTTTGCTTTAGTGGTATTCTACTTTCTAGAGGTAAAATGAACTACTGGTTTGGTATTAAAAGGTTTTTTTTTTAAATTCTTTTATAGCCAAGATTATAAGCATCAATTTGCATGATTGTAGAAAGAGACAGATCTACAAGATGTAAAGAAGGTTAATTGCTAATCTCTTGCTCAATTTGTTGGACAGCTTTAGTATGACTATGTGTCGAAGGAGTATGCTACAATTTCAGTCTTTCATAAGGAATGGTAGTATCTAAAGCAAAATATTTCTAATAATCCACTACATAATTTAGTGAACAAAAAAATTTCTATATTTACTGGAGATCTTTAATTTCGAATAAAAAATTAGAAGTGAATTCAATGTTTTTTTATCAATCAGAAGAAAAGTATGTAGAACAATATTTTGTCAAAAAGCTCCTATTTCAGTTTGAACTAATTTTACTTTTTATGTTGAAATGAACAACCCATTATTTTTTGCAAGCCAATGAAATGTTTGCAAATGTTTAAAATATGTATCTATTTATTTAGAAAAAATAAGACTATCATAGGCATATATTGTTATATAGTAAGAATATGGAATATTTTTTCATTTCCGATCCTTTGAAATTCAGAGGTAGCATTTTGTTAATCCAAATGACATTACATTCCATTCTTCAATGCCAAATGGAACAATGAAAGCCATTTTGTTTTTATCAAAATAAAGAATTTGAATTTGTTAGTAACTGGACTTTAAGTCAAACTTTGAAAAAAAAATGGAGTTACTTAATCTATTAAGTAAAACTCTTTTGTTGGGTATGAGATATCTAGTTCATTTTAAAAATTTATTCAATGGTTTATAATTAATTACCAATCTTGGTTTACCTTTTACATTTTCTATAGAACTCGTTACATAAAATGTTGCACAGCTTCATGTAGAGCTTGATTTTCTAATTAATTTTTTATCAACAAGTTCATTAATCTCTTCCTAAAATCTTTTTACATATTCATTATTCATATGGCATGGGCTTACCTTTGTCTTAATATTTTCCTCATCAAAGTTATCGATGTAGAGTAAATAAACAAAGTGTGTTTTTCGGTCCAAAACGTTGTTGGATTATTTTCACAAATATTATTTATAGTATTTTTTAGAAGAGTGAATTTTTTTCCTTGTATAGAATTATCCCTTGATTTTTTCTCTTAGAGAAAAAAAATTAATTTCAATTTTAACAAAAAAGTAATTTTTTTTTATTTCAATCTACATTTATTTTAAAATAATTTATGTTTGATTAGTAATAAATTCAATAAACAAAGTGTTTTTCAAAATTAATTAGAATACATTATAGTATTATCAATTTTATTAGTTGGCATAATTTTATATTGGCAAGGAGTTTCTAAAATAATGAGTTGTGTTAAATTTTTAATGAGTAAAAATAGATTATCTATACAAATATCATTTTTACAAATATTAGCAATTAAAATTTATCAATGTATCTCAATTTTACTTCCCAAAGCAGAGGATAATTGTTATGTAGTTTTTTCAAAATATGTAGAAGGTATTTTTCCTTTTTTAATACAATTCTTATCTACAAGGAAATCAACTAAAGTAGGGAAATTATGTAGAGTAGATTCTCTATTATTATTTGAAGTTATGTTTGTAAATCATTTATGCATAATACTCTTTTGTAATGAATTTAAAAAAGATTGTTCTTGATATTTGTTATTCTACTAGCATTTTAGTAGGTATAATATCTTTTAACTCTAGTTTAAATAATCTAGTATTTATGTGTTCTTGTATTTATAAAAAATGATATACTTCAGATTTTAAAGTATTAACTTCATTTTCTAAAATCTCTAATAGAAATAGATATACTATCGATATTTAAAATTAAGGCTTTATTTAAAGTTTTTTTCATGGAATAGCCTGAAAAAGGATTATTATTTAATGAGGAAGAATCTCCTTTAGTTTTGTTAACTCTTTTTAACATTTTATTGAGGTTTTTTCATCCTCAATTTAGGATGCAATTTTATGTATTTCTTCTTACAATGATTAAGATAAAGTAAATAAGCCCTTCATTTTGACTATAGATTTGTAATAATTTTCATTATTATTTTTGCATTCTCATATAGACGTGCAATATATTTTATAAGATTATGATGAATAAGTTAACAATGCCTCTAGTACTTTTGAACTTTCTGAATTGACAGAATTGTGAGATGATGAATTTAAATTAATTTGAAAATAGATTGCTTAATACTTTCATCAATATTGAGCTCATTTATTTTGTTGTTTACAATGCATCTATTTGCATAATGGTTGATTTTGCTACATTTGTTGCATTTGATTTCTCTATTTATATTTTTCTTAAGGGAAATTTTTTATATTTGCTCTTAATAATATTTTTCAGAATGTTGCTTATGATATTTCTTCTTTTTATGCAGTGATCTTTCTTTTCCTTTGGAAGAATTAGGAATATTATAGCAAATTGTTCACTAAAAGTGCCTAATTGCTTTCTTCCAATCAACCATTTTTATTTTAATTTGATATCTTAATTTAAGATTTTTATTTAAGGTTAGGCTTTCTCATACACAAGTATTTATTACCTCTCCACATGTAAAATTCTCATATGGAATGCGTTTGATTGTAATATGTTATGACCGAGGCCACATAGTTAGTTACATCTTAAATGACCGAGGCCACATAAGAAAACTCTTGATTTAGATCAAAAATATTGTCATCAAGAATTTTAAAGGGTAGGAATTTTTAAAGGTTGGAAAAAGGAGTGTCAAATGGGAAATGCTCAAATTTGGAACATTGTTATGGAATCCAAAAGAAGAAAACCAGGAGATGCCATAGATATTAAAGAGAACCTTGGTTTCCTAAGCTATTCAATGGTTAGGCTGCAATTTCAGAGAGATATTATTAAATGTTTCATCGTAACCATTTTTTATTAATTAAGGTATACACATGCTTGACATGGCAATACAAATAGCCTGAACAATAGGAGGATTTATATCATCACAAATTACAACCTCCAAGTCTAAGATAAGTTAGGGCTTAAATTGCACAACATAATCGTGTAGAGACCTGAAGATTAAGTGAGGATTTATGTTGCACTAGGAAAACATCCTCAAAAATTTTTGGCTTGTCATTTAATTCTAAGAAAATATTGCTCTTATTGATTGACTTGCTGTTGTAAAATGCTGTCTTCCAAGTTAGCTCCAAGCTTCTCATCGAAGAAGCAATCCTAAAGTCTAAGGTCCAAAAGGTTTAAATGAAAAATTTTTTCAATCATTATGGGGGGGGGGGGTTGACACTGATTAGGATCCCACGATTCTCTCATTCCGGTACCACTATTTTCACTTGAATTTACTTAGTCTAAACGAGTTGCTAATCTCTTTAGACGGGGGAGATCGCGTTAGCAAATGTGGGTTACCTCATCTGAGGGACTCCCATAAATTTAAAAGGATATATTATGTAATGTTATGTAATTTTTGTTTTATTTTGAAAATGTTATTTATACTTAAAAATATGTTGTGTTTTGCATATAACGTAAGTAAATGCATGTAGAAAAAAGCTATAAAGTAAGGAAATAAAATTAAAGTGCATAAAATATAAATGTGTACCTACCATCTTCTTGCTACTCCCGTTGTATGGTTAGCATCATAATGAGGAATACATTTGTAGGAACAAAATAAATTGCAGGAAAGAAAACTTGATCATCTCGTATGGAAAGGTTAGAAAAACTAGTCGTAGTGAAACATGAGTAAAAAGAAACCTATAGTCACATATAGAAGACCAAAACTGGGCGTATGACATTGGTAAAGGTGGGGCTCAAAGCTAGACAGTGTGCTTCCTGACCTTAAATAAGAGCAACCAACCTAATCTCCTACAAAGAGCATTCTTAACCTTGATCTACCTGGTTAATTGTGGAGCTTCATAAGTTTTCATTTTGAATTTGATTTTCATAAATATAAAATTTATTTTATCATGCAAAGAGAGTTTTTTATAAAACATTTTTTATAATGGTGCAGCCCACAAGTTAATCAATTTAATCGAGCTAGGACTATTGACAATTTAAGAGTATCAGGGGCAATCATCTTCTAAAGAGCCATCAAATAGTATCGTCGGTCCTTATCCTCTTCTTTTACTAAAGGTTCTTGAGGTAGGAGATACTATTCTAAATCCCACATCGTATCCCTCAAATTACAACACATTAACATTAT
This sequence comes from Phalaenopsis aphrodite, assembly GCA_003013225.1. Classification (NCBI taxonomy): domain Eukaryota; kingdom Viridiplantae; phylum Streptophyta; class Magnoliopsida; order Asparagales; family Orchidaceae; genus Phalaenopsis; species Phalaenopsis aphrodite. Next base: position 114,046 of record NEWO01000867.1, read on the forward strand.
TGTCATTGCCCTGACCACCTTGACCTCAGACTTACACAATCCCAATGATCAGTATGTGGCAAAAAAAAATCCCTAGTTTCTCACAACGATTTAAATACCTTAGAGAAGACGCAAATCCTTGAGAATTTGGTCAAATAATGTAGGATAAGTAGTGTAGGGTATTTTCATTGATTTAGGTTGATTAACGGGTTCAAATCATAAATTGGTGGGGTCCTTAATAGTTTTAATGGGTAATTTTCTTGAGCAAAGAATAATAAGTTCAATTGTCCTTCAAAATATCCTAAAAATCAAAAAAGTGTTGAAGGCATAACACTAAGCAACTTTTAAAACCTTTAGAAACGTTTTGAGTTCATTTGAACTTATTACATTGTTCAATTAATCATCTAGAGTTAGATTGGGTTTCCATGAATTAATACATGCTATGCTCAATAAACAATAATATTTCAATTATCCCAAGAGTGGGGTAGTTTGACAGTCAGTTTATGTTTTACTTAAGAGATATTATAGTGGGTAACCTTAGGGAAAACTCAACTCATTAAGAATCTTGTACCTACCATTAAAGTTGAGCTTGTAGTGTTTAAGGGTATTCAAAAATTAATCATGTTCCTCTTTTCTAAACCTCGTTAGTTAAGATTAAATATCAATTCTAGCTCACTACGAGGCCCTTAAATTTAATTTCAAGGTAGATTTATAATAACCAAAATATTAGTTTAAGTGAGATCAATTCTCATGCTATCATCTAATCACCAATTAGGAGCTTTAAATAAGTGAATTATTATCTTCCTAGTTTAAGCCCACTACTTTAGTATCATCCAATAGATTTAACCTTCGAGTTATAACTATTTACAAAATTACAATTTTACCCTTATCTTAAAAAGGAGGAAAATTAGTTTCTACATATTAACCCATTATGTTTCAAGCATCCAAAAAAGATTATTATGATCAAAATTACTCACTTACCCCTTTAGTTGACCTAAAATTTAAATAGGGTATTGAAATCTCAAATTACCATTTTGCCCGTAGGTACTCTCCACTTCATAACTTATTAAACACAACTCAAATGGTTTTTAAATTTTCAAGGTACCCCAATCATGGGTTAATTAAAATATGAGAAAAGAAAACATTATTTTTTAAATTTGTATTTATTTTATATAATTATTTTAGCTCAAAAATAAGATTATCAATATTAATATTTTTAACAAATCAAAGTAAACTTCGGTTAATGGAAAAATTATTGAGGGCTTACTTAAGTCAGAGGACCACTTGGGTAAAATTTCATTATTTTTCAATTTTTTTTGTATTTATATAATTACTTATTCATTTTAGTGAATTATTACTTTTTATGTTTTTATTAAATTTTTTTAAGTCTGGAGAACTTAGATAAACAAAGTTGTCATTTTTACTATTCCTATTTTATTTATTCTAACTATTTTAATGAAAAATTAAGAAAAATATACTTTTAGCATTTAAAAAATACATAACTAAATAAGAAAAGTTAGGGAAAATATTTTAAAGGGTCCCAAGTGATCAAGGAATAATTATGAACAATTTGGTGCATTTTCACATTTTTTTAATTATTTAATTATTTTTAATTATTTTAAAGTTAAAAAGTAGCTCAAAAAATGAACAATTAATTTTAAACTAAATTTAATTTTTTGTAAGTACCTCTGATCACAAGGATGCCAGAAAACCACTTTTCATAATTTTCGTTTTTGTAGTTTATTTATTATAACTCTTTTATTGAAAAAAATTCTATTTTACTTGAAAAATACGCTTTCGTGATTGAATCAATTCAAATGTGTTTCAAATTTATACAGTAGGTTAAAAATGATTATTATTTATAGTGTGGAATGAATGTTTTATAATTTTTTAAAATTATTTTATTTAGTTAAATAGTTATCAATTTTAGACGCTTAATTAGCTAGAAAATTATGTGCAATCATTTAATTACATTATATATTTTTCTTAGAATCCTCTGACCATAAGGAACCTACCAAACAAACATCATATTTTTTGGATTAAAATTTTAATTTATTTAATAAATTTAATAAAAAAAAGCCAATGGATGGACTTGAAAATTAAGGTTTTAAAGCTAAAGGTGTCCTTTGACCTTGGACAAATCATGATACAACCTCACTATCATGAAGAATCAACCCCTAGAGTTTCAGGCCATGGTGATTACTATTTACTTAAATAAAATTAAAAATGTCAAAAGGTTATTTAATTAATAAAAAATCAGAGACATATCAAATAATTTTTATTTTTATTCTACATTATTCTCTCTGTCAATTGAGCAAAAGGGTATTTTGATTTTATTTTAATGATTTTTCTACACCAAATTATGAAATTTTGAAGTTTTAGTATTTAATTAAATCCAAAAAATACCCTATTTATCTACTTATCCACAAGACATTGACTGGATCCTCGGTGACTCTTAAAGACCATGCTTTGTGCTCCTATCCAAGCGGACCGCGCTTTATGAACCATCTCCTCATCTGACTCCTCCTCCACCGTTGGATCAAAATACATGGACGAGATCCATTCATCGTCTCCTTCTACTCCAAAATGAGAACCATCCACACTAAAACACTTTGATCTCACTTAGTACTCAACCAAATCCCTCATGGTTTGTTCCTACAACGTCATCTAGTCGAGATGAACATATCCATACAGCTAGATATACCTGAAATTAACATTCTCTTCATAATTAATGAAATCGAGTACGATTTTGGGGTTTGTAATCTATATCTAAGCCCAAGCGGTCAGCCCTCAATTGGGTTGTTTGTAGAAGTTTGTTGTGACTCCACGAAGTTATTTCAAGCACTAATTTGAGATGAGGTTGAGCCTAGGAAAGAGTTTGATAAAGGGGTTATACGACCTTGGTCTAGAAGTGGGTAGGGTGATATAAAGAGGAGGTTTATGATGGAGAACTTCCTCATTTTGTTTGAGGAAGTTTTTGGGTGGATTAATTTGAGGTTTGGTGTAGTTTAGTGGAGTGAAAAAAAAAATCCATAGATTATGAACTAAAAATTGAGCTTCGACAGTGGATTTCAATGGGGTAAAATGGTTAGAATGAAATCAAGGCAGCTTGGATTTGCTCTGGAAGCAAATTGGAAGAGTTTCCCTAAAGGTTTTGCACACTTTGTACTTGGCCAAAAAATGGGGATTCTTATAGCCGTGGGCAAGGGGCGTGCCTCAGACTCTGATTAGCTGGTGCCAATAAGTTTATGTGGAATGTTAAGTGGCGCGAGTGATCAATCAAGGTTAACCAATTAGCATGGGTTAAAATTTGAGTTGAAAGGAGTCTTCTTAGATTTGAGCTCTCCAGCAACTATGGTGGTTAGCTAGATGTGAGGTGGTGACTAGCTGAGTTAGGGAGGGGCAGTGAAGTGTTAATTGTGATTAGCCCTAAGGCTTGATGGGTGATTGCATGGGGGAAAGAGTTTAACCAAAATGGGGTAAGTGGCTCCTTAATCCTAGGGACTCTTGTTCATGGCTTCAAAACTGGGTCATGGGTGATTTTATTAGCGTCCTAGGTGGCTAATCAAGGCAAGAGTAGGTTATGATTGGTTAATACAAAGGATTTAAGTCAATTTGGGGTTTTGGTTCGAAATTAGGGTTTGAGCCAAAGGTTAGATTTGGCCTTGGCTAAAAAACTGATTGAAGGGTTCAATGGGTCCATGAAGATGTCATGAAGAGTTTAAGAAGTGAATTTAAAGAATTTGATTTGATGACAAGGTCTAATTTCATGGAATTTTGAAGTTTGGCTAGTTTTGGAGAAAAGAATTTAAGCTTGGGTGGTCTAGGGTTTAAATCAAAGCCAATTAAAGGTTTTATTTGGTGTGGGAAAATGTCATGAAGAGTTTAGAACCAAAAATTGAGAAAATTGGATAAGTTAGTGGGTTTAATTTTGATGGAATTTTGCTTATGGTCAAATTAGGGGTTAAAATTAGGCTTGGAATTTGGGTTTAAAATGGGATTCAATTGGGCTTGAATTTGGTTCAAAATTAGTTTATATATGACAAAATTGAGTTTAGATTTGAAACTGGGGAAATATGAAATCAATTTTGTAGAAATTGGGGGTGATTTGGGATAATCGAGCTTTAAAGGGCAAAATTGGGAATTTTGTCAAAATTGGTCAAATCAGTCAAATTGAACTTCATGAGTTGTCAAGATTGGTTTTGGGAGTGTTTGGAATTTTTTGGTAGGTTTTGGGAAAATTTGGGTCACCAAGAGCATTTTGGTAATTTTTGCAATTTAAAGGGTATTTTAGGAATTTTAAAATCCCGAGTGCTCAGATGGGAGTAAGACGGTAGCCTACAATATCAAGGGAGTAGAACAGAGGTCTTCAATCCTGAGTGCTGAGATGGGAGTCAGACAAAGGCCTATAATCTTGAGGGAGTAGAATGGACGTGTACAATCCCGAGTGTTGAGATAGGAGTAGGACAGAAGCCTGCAATCTCGAGGGAGTTGAACGGAGGTCTAAATTCACGAGTGTTGAGATGGGAGTAGGAAGGAGGCATAGAATCCCGAGGGAGTAGAACGGAGGTCAATAATCCCAAGTGTTGAGATGGGAGTAGGATTTAGGCCTACAATCATGAGTGCGTAGAACGATGGTCTACAATCTTAAGTGCTGAGATGGGAGTATGATGGAGGCCTGCAATCCCGAGGGAGTAGAATGGAGGACTACAATCCTGAGTGATGAGATGGAAGCACGACGGAGGCCTACAATCTCAAGGAAGTAGAATGGAGGTATATTATCCCAAATGCTGAGATGAGAGCACGATGGAGGCCTACAATCTCAACAGAATAGAACAGATGTTTGTAATCTTGAGTGTTGAGATGGGAGTAGGACGGAGGCCTACGATCTTGAGGGAATAGAACCGAGATCTACGATCTTGAGTATTGAGGAGGTTGTGGTAACTTTAGAAATCATGGAGGATTTTTTGAAGTGCTGAGAATGTGGAATGTTTGTGAAGAACGTAGAGTGTGAGAGAGATGTGGAGAACTTGCTTATCATTCCTTATCATTTTGATACATATTTTTATTATCTAGGTATCTCTTAAATCTGTTTTTCTTTAATTAAATTTTTAGTTTTGGATTTTATTTATCTCATTAAACTTTCTTTGTATCATTCATTGTCCATAATATTTTAGGATCATCGTGTGGTAATGTAGCTTCTCATCAATCAAATAGAAAAGCAACTCTACAAATATGCTGAAATTCAAAAACTTTGTTAGTTCTACTCCAAACATGTAGTACAACAGATCACATGTTGAAATTGACCTAAACGACATGCTGAGTAGATCCATGTAGAAATTGTAGTATCACATATCATATCTTTTCTGCTCTGACGCAGTAACAATTATTTATCTATCCCCTGAGAAAAGCTTGTGATCAAGCTAACCTTCTCTTCCACGCATCGAGATAAAAGTCCTTTCGCGTATACTTTGAGGTTCAACTATCTCACACTTATAAGAGCTTAGCTTCTCCAACTCTGGATTTGGCTGCAATCCGTTCGGTTTTTTTCTATCATCCATTCTTCTAAATGTGACTGAGACTCTGCAGTGTGGCACTTCAGGGATGCAATGCTTTGCCGAGTCCGCTCCACTTCCTTTCAAAATCAATACTGATCCATCTGTCATGGGAATCTCAACTGATCCTCGGAGCTCTCTATGACTGATGGTATCTATCTCCTTGCAAAATTGGGTGTTGGTTTTGCTCATAAATGAAACTGCACATAATGTTCTGATGAAGTCATGATGATCGATGTAGGGAGGTATGCAGTCTCTTTCTTCATAAATATTGTTGATGCAGCTACTTGAAATACATATTACAGGTAGTATAATCCACCTCACCATCCTTCTGATCATCCTATTTATTGTAGATGACATAGGATCCACCTCTTCATATCTTGGAATGCCCAGAGGTCTCACTTTCCTGTTCTTAAAATTGTTATAACATCATTCACACTGAATAGTGATCCTGCACTTTCCACGCATCCACTTATGTGGCTTGGAATACGTCTTTCTCTTTAACAAGCCAGCTCGGCCACTATCCTTCAGACCAAAAACATAGTTGAGGATTCTTCTTCCATCATTCTCTTAGAATACACTAGTTTGTAACTCCAACCCTTAGGGATCTTGGCAAATTTTCACTGGATTTCTTCATAATACTCAAATTCTTGCTTCTGGAACCTGATCATTCTTTCCAACTCTAATGTGTGAATCATTTGTAAACTTCGAGGCTACTCCTCTATCTCAATCTCTAAAGGAATCCATGACAGTGGTGGCTCTGCAAACTGTAGTATGTATGGCTCAACATCTTGGTGATCTGCACTTTTGAATCTCATGATGGCGATTGTGTATTCTTCAAATGTCCCATAACACTTAAGATGGAGGGCATTACATTCTGGGCATTCTACAAATAATCCTATAAATTGTGTTTATTAGGTTATTTTGGCATTGCACATTGAGAATCCTGTACCAAGCTCGCCGGGGACGTCCAACGGTGTAGACTCCACGACAAACTCTGGCTAATCCTCTGTAATCGGTATACTAGTGGAAGTCTCCTTTGAGTTTGAATCTTAGACTTCTTACTCATTAATTGAAGTGGGTGTCGTAGCTGCTTTCTTGGCATGTCTTTTATCTAAGCAAACAAAAACTCTATACTTTTAGTAGTTGGCATTTCTACGATGTGTCCTCCTTAGTGGTGCATCAGGAACTCTCTTTGCAGAAGCACCGACTAGTTCTCCAGTAGGTGTAGTAATCATCGACTGTAAGTGGCTAACCCTTTCCATCAGATCTTGCACATTTGGAAACATTTTTGGCTTCTTCCTCTTCAATGTAATACTCTCTAGCACTAATTCTTAGAAATGACTGCAGCCCTTCTTTGTTTGACGGCTAACAAAGCTTATCAAGGGGCCTTCAAAGTCTACATTAACCTTACCATAGTCCATATCAAAATTCACAAAAACACCATGTGCTGCCTTTTTTTCTTCTAGTGCAAGATTTAAGAAGTCTTTAAGGGAAAAAATCAACTTCTAACCCGACATTCGTCTACGAAAGATATGAAAAGATCAGCACATTGAAATTCAAAACAAACAAGAACAATAACAAATTATTCTTAATCAAATTTTATCACTATATAGGTGCAAGCATTTTATTTTATTTTATTTGATGAAATTAAAAATTGAAACAGAAGATTTAAAGGTCTAAATATAGATTTTTAGTTTATTAAAAATTGATTTTATTATAAAACCTTAGATCCAGGCATTGATGCTAGCCAAATAACCATCTTTAGAAGGAGTAATACTTTCAAAATTCATCCTAGAAAATATCAAGTTGTATAATATTTCTTGAAGTATTGTCCATTGACTGGTAGTATGGGCCTCTCACCCTGGAAATCTACTAGTTGGTACGATCCTTCTGAATAGACTTTCTCTATGAGAAATGGTCCCTTCCACTTTAGTTCAAACTTTCCACCTATTTTATCGTCTGAAAGGATAGTTATTCTGGGGACAAGTTCGAGCTCAACTGCATTGAACGTCCTTGGGCAGACCAGTTAATCATTGGCGCAGATCATTTTTACTTGGTAATGTTCTAAATTCTACTATGCTTCCAACCATTTCTTTTAAGATTCTCCAACTCTACAAGTCAAAGCATGGCATTTTCCTCTAATATAATCTGGTTGGTAACAGTAACTTTAAGAGACAGTAGTTGAACCTTAAACAGGAGTACAACCTCAGCTCGTATAAGAGCGCATACAACGTATACTGAGTAGGAGTTCTTATTGTTGTTTGACCCACAAAGCTTCTAATAACTTCTCTAACCATCCTCTCTTATTCTCATCAAAGGTTTTCTTTAAAATCTGCACTTGCCTCTTATGAAAGCTTTAGCTAAATCGTTCACTCTGGTGTAATAAATTGTAGAGTACCCCCAATCCATCCTATCTAATTTGATGAAGTTGTTGATTTTGGTCCCCTTGAAGGATGACCCGTTACCCGAAATTACTCTGCATGGAACACCAAAATGGTAGACAATCTAAATCTTGAAAATCTAAACAACGTACTGTGATGTAACCTCTCACAATGGTACTACCTCTCCCCATTTGGAGAAATAGATTGTGGTTGCGAGAATAATCTATGTCCTTTCAAAGATAGAGGGGCAATCGAACCCACTGTATCCATGCCACAACATTTGAATGACCATAAGGTGATGGCTGGGTGTAACACATTCGGACATTGGTGCAAGAAAACTCCATGCACTTGACACAGGTGACACTTTCTGGCTGTATCCATGCAATCTATCAACATCACTGTCCAATTGCATCTGATTCTCTTAATTTTAATCTTTATCTTTGGTCCTGAAGGGTGAGCACCACAAAATCCAGCGAGTACTTCTTTGACAATATCATGCGCTTCTGCTCTACTTAGCCATCGTAGCCACTTCAGATCAAATCACCTTCTATAGAGGACATTGCATACTAGAGCATATGACAAAGCACTTCTCGTGATATGATATGCTGCTGACTTGTCATCCAACAGTCTTCCTATTTTTAAATATTCTATTAATAGCCTACGCCAATCTTCTATATCGTCGACCACTGCAGTTATTATCTCTTCTTTTTTTTCAAGCTTATGTGGACTGTTGAGGTTGATCTTTGACAAAAATTAAGGTCCTTGTACTATGATCTCAATGGAATCCTCAAGTGGAAATGTCAATTCCTTATTAAGCTTAGCTAAAGCCTTGGTATGGGCATTTTCTCCCTGAGGAATCCTTTACAACATAAAAGTGAGAATCTGTTCGAATAACTTCATCATATACTAGTGATATTCTATTAATCTTGTCTTCTGAATCTTGTACTATCCGACCACTTAATGAATGGTGTATTGTGAATCACCGTAGGTGGAAATATCTTTTATGTCTACTGATTGTTCCAATTCTAAACCTGTGATCAATGCATCATACTCAGCTTCATTGTTTATACAAGGCTCTGTCAGGTGGAAGGATAACCTTAATATTCCTTGATCTGGTGTGACGAGGATCAGAAAGTCCCTATTTTCCCTTGTATCATTGTTTGTAATCCATTATCCTTTCTTTCTAACAAAGGTCCGTTGAAATACATTTCACAAAGTATAGCACTAGAAGATTCTACTTGTAGTATGTGCTCATCTGGTAACTCAATATCGAGAGGGGACCCAGCTGGAAATGGGTGCGCTACATAAAAACTACTAAAATTTGTCCTCTGGTAGCTTAAAAAGGTATGAAAGTTATATCAAATTTCAATAAATTTATTATCCACCTTGCTAAACACCTGGAAAGTGTTGGTTGGGTTATCAAATATTACAAAGAATTAAAACTTAAAATAAGGGTAACCTTATGAGAAAGCACCTACTGTCTGTGCTTCTGGGTAGCAAAAATCAAAGCTAGAAAATGTTTCACAATCTGAGGATACTCTACTTCCATCAGTATTAGACGTTGGATCAAATAATAGAGCACGTTTTCCTTACTCTTGTCATTGACCTAGCCAACAGAGCTGTAAGAGAGTCGTTTAAGGCCGCAATATACCATTTCTAAGGTTTTTTTGGGATTGGAGCCGCAAAATGGGAAGTGACGTTAAGTAATGCTTAATATCCTCAAAAGCATGCTAACATTTCTCTTCCTAAATGAAATTGACATCTTTTCTAATTAATGCCAAGAAGGGCTGACACATATCTGATAGATTAGATATAAAGAGGCTCAGGTAGGCTAATTTACTTTGAAAGGATCATAACAATTTAAAGGTTTTGTGAGGTGGCATTTCCAAGATAACTTTAATTTTATCTCGGTCAATCTAAAATCTCCATTGACAGGCAAAAAATCCTATAAATTTTCTAGAAGTAACACTGAAGGCGCACTATAAAGGATTCATGTTACGTTTATATTGTTGTAGTCATTCAAACACAATCCTCAAATTATACAAGTGCTCTATTCGTTGCTTGGTTTTGATGGTCAAGTCATCCACGTAGCACTCCACCTAGTTGTGGATGAGAACATCAATGATTTTTGTCACAGCTCGCGGGCATGTTGCTCCAGCGTTCTTCAACCCAAACGACTTCACTATGTAGCTAAAGATTCAGATCAGCATTTTGATGGTTGTAAGTGCGACATCTTTTGGTGCCATCTTAATCTGATTGTATCCTGACAATCCATCCATAAAGGAGAAAATCTCGTGTGTTGATGCAATGTCCACCATCAACTCTAGTATCAGTAGTGGGAACTCATTCTTTGGACACAATTTATTTAAGGCCCTGAAGTTGGCACATACCCAAATCTGTCAATTCTTATTCTTAACTGTAACGACGTTACCTAACCATGTGGAATACTATTCTTCTCACATAAAGTTAGCATCTATTAATTTCTTCACATCGGAGATGACATGTTTCTCTATTTCAAGATGCACTCTTCAGGGAGCTTGTTTCACTGGCCTCATACTCTTGTCCACTTCAAGCTTATGAACCACAACTATTGAGGATAATCCTGAAATTTCATTATAGCTCCAAGGGAAGCAATCTCTAAATTTCTACAGTAATTTTATTGAATCTGTAGGCTCTTCCTCGCTGAGCAGGGAACTTATGAAGGTAGGTCATGGCTGTTCCTCAGTCCCGAGGTTAACTTCCTTCAATTCATCAACTGTTGACTTAATCTCTTCTTTGAATTTTGGTAGAGCATCATCTATTGGATAGTCTTCAAAATCATCTTCCACGTCGAGTAAATTCTCTACTAATTTGCTAGTAATAAATTTTGAATCATCGACTGATCCTATTGTACCAAATATGAGTCCCTCTTTCAAGTTCAGATTTTGAAATTTAACAATCCATAAATTCTCAAAAAGCTATAATTTATCCCACATCTTTTTCTTCGGCACATATCCCTATTGAATTAATTTTTGTACACAAAGAGAAACGTAACCAAATGGTAATTCCATTAATTCATTAGAATCATCCTCTTCCAAATTTACATGAGTTTCCAAATTAGGGGAAGGGGAAGCATGGTAAAACTTGATTGGTTTCAAACCAACACCCTAGACTTCCTTGACCTCTAAACTCTCGATCTTTTGGGGGTGATCAGAGTAAGTGTCAGGGCATGCACGTAGCGGTTGATCTGCTCATACAATGACTCAAATTCACTTTTCTTCACATTTTATAAGGAAATCACGAACTGTGGTTTCTTCTTTTTTGTCATTTCATCTCTTCATTAACTTATTTTCATCAGAACTCTCTTCCATGTTAATGTTGATGGTCATCCTTGTCCGTTCAACAATCGTGTTGGTTCTCCCTCACCTGTGTCCCTGGCCTTAATCTCAGATGAGTGGGTTAAAGAACCTCCTCCAAATATTTGCAAAGGAGTGGTGGTAGATCATTGAAGTGAAGTTGAACAATCTTGTTCTTGTGATCCTTTTGAATCCTCCACCTTACTTAGTACAACTTCACTAGAAAAGACAGTCTTCTTCGGAGAAGGATAGTAGGCAGCGTCTTTGTGGATGTCAACTTCATGAGCTAAAGACGGCTACAAATCTCCTTTGATGCAATGTTTCTATCCATCCTTACAATACTTGATACACTGATGTAGAGTTGATGGAACAACACTGGGTCTTCATAACAATTATATTCAAAAGACCCTAAAGGGGTAAAAGGATAGTCATACACGTTCAACGATTCGTGTAATTTCTCCCCCAAATTTGAAACAACCAAGCTAATAGAGGCAGCCTCTATCCTTCCCAACATAATATCGGTCTTCATCTTGTGCACGATCTAACTCTTCTTTACCTTCGGCTGTGGAAAATTCTCTACTGTGATCTCTACCTTTGTCTTGGCAGGTTGTAGACTCTGAGTGGTGGCTTGTGGTGACAAGATCTGAATTTGGTCTAGTATCTTCTTCGATGATCTACTCTAAATTGTACTCCAACCACTCTCATCGGCATACTGATCTATCAAAGTGATTGTCTTAGCCAAAATCATATTTATAGAACCATTTTTAGGTTCTTTCAAACATTCTTTCAGGATTGTTATGTTTCCTTGTTTGAGGTTTCTCTTGTGCCAGTCCTTAAAACTAAAACATCCCTCTATGATGTGTCCAAGGATTCTTTAGTATATACAGTAGTTGGGATGATCCTTGTTATAAACCTCTTCTGGTTTCCTTAGCTCGACATTCTAAACTCAAATTTTTTCATTAAATTTTTTAACATCTTTGGCACAGCTTCATCTTAGAAAGAGTATAACTTGTTCATCTGTTTTGCAAATGATGGACCCTGTCTACCGTCTTTTCTATACGGTCCTTTATGAGACAATTGTTGGCCATGCAGGCCATATTGTTGAGTCTGTTGTTTCTGATGAGACTGACCATGCTGTGACGGATGTTAGGAACCCTGACGAGAGGATTTATCATAAATCCTTATTGGCTGCTTGACATATCGACTAAGGTTGTAGTCCCAGAATTCTTCTCAAACTTTGCCACTGTTATAAATTTCTTATACCTTTCCAAAGTTTTCGCGTGCTTGACTTTCTCTTGCAAGCTGTTAGCCTTGTTGTGTAGCTTCTCAAATGACTTAATTGTAAGTTCCTTGATCATGAAAGCTACTAGTCAATGAATTCTTTTAAGTAAAATCTCAATTACATGTTGTTCCTGGAGCTGAGGTTCACACTTCATGCTCAAATTTTCCCACCTTAAAATCTAGTCAACCAAGGTGTCGTAGGATTTTTTTCTTTGCACAACGAGACCTTCTATGGTGACATGGTGTTGCAATCTGACAAACCTCTTCACAAACAAGTGCTCTAACTCGGTAAATGTCTTCACTGATCCATTTGGAAACTCAACATACCAATCAAATGCTATCCCTGAAAAAATGCTGACGAGCTGGCGAAAGAACATTGCTTCATTTCCTCTGGCATCACAACAACTGCTTTAAAGTGGGTTATATGCTGGCAAGGATTACTAGTCCCGTCGAACGTCTTAAAGTTTGGTGGCACAAAGTCCTTGGGGTAATGCATGCCATTGAATTCTTTTGGGTAAGGTCTACCCTTTGAAATTGATGCACCACCCTTAGAATGGGCTAACGCCTCCTTTACTTGTTGTTCAACCATCTGCTTTCATCTTTCTCTGGTACCAAACTTTGGGTGGAATCCTTCCTCTGTTGTTTGTATCTGCTGATGGAAGCGACCTCACTTCTATCCCCTATAATATGCATTAGCTTATGCTGGTTGACATTCGGTGAAGTTAACTATTGCACCTGAGATTGCCCAGGCAACGTAGCCATAAAAGTCATGGTGGCGGCCATCTCATCCATCCTGCCTCCATCTAGATGATTTATTCATCTCTTATTTGAATGGCCTTTCATAGGACCTCCAGTGCATTCTCCTCATTGAAAGTGGAGTATCACGTGCAGATGCAGTGGCCCTAGCCTCAAAAATAATAATCTCCATAAACTCCTCATAGAGATAATTTGTGAAATCAAAATCTTTGTCATCATCACCACCAACTCCTCGCTCTTTAGCCAATTATACAATCTCAGCTTTGAGCTTTTCTACCTTTTCATCAATTGCTTTCTCTTGAAACTTGAGGTTTGGAGGTCTCTCTTGAACACCATCTTGCTCGAAAATGGACTCCATAGTAACTGCGTAGCTAAAAAAACTCCTAGCACATCCGACCTAGGCTTCATTCCACAAAGCCACCCCAAGGGGTCATCTGAATGCACTAGTGCGGCACCTTTGGGTACCCACACACTTATCATTAACGTTGATGCTTTAAGATGGAGTGTCTCAGAGGAGGCACCAGTGCGTCGAAGTGAAGTATGTTACCCATGGTGCGGACAAATTACATCGGTAATGGGTCTCTTCCTTTTATCTTTCCTCAAGAAGTTTTCATTAATGATGGTAGGTCGTTTCTTTGGACCAAGATGTGACTTGATCGGTTGATGTACTAAGAGCTTTTGGACAATGGTGGTAGAGACTGTGATAGTAGCAATAGCACTGACTCATCTTTCAAGATAGAATCTGACTAGAACACAGGTTGGAGGTAATTCAACAGTTCTATGGAACTGATGGACATATCTGATATCTTTCAAGATTTCTTTCTTCATTCAGCGTGAAAATGAGCATCTCACTCACTTGAGTAACTCAGCAATAGTATGCCCTTCCTTGGCAGCTAGTCTTTCAAACATTGTATAGACTTTGATGATAAGAGTGGGCCTCTCCCTCTCCTTACCATGATCCAGTGGTGACGGTAGAGTAACGAAAATCTTATAGATGCTCCCATCCCCAGTGTTGTCCATAAATGGATGAAACCTACTTCTTCATAGGTGAGGAGCAACCTCAGGCAATTCAAATTCCTTCTGATTAGGAATCTCATCATTAGGATCTATCTCTGTAGCCTAGGCCCCGGAAGCCCTCTAAATCTTCCGGTTTTAGTCTCTTCTTTGCGACTTAGTCAGCGACTTAACTCTTAAACTTGGATCAACCTCAAATACTGATGGCAAAGTAGTGAATGCATCGACTAAATCTTCTTCAATCAGAACTTCTTTTCCTTTGGCATATGGTACGATAGCCACAATAATAGTGAATTTAATAGCAGTAGGTGTTAACACTCTTGAGCGAGCGGATGCAAGAATGACTCACTTAACGGGTGTCGGGGTGGTAGTGATCTTTGCCTTTTTATAAAAAGGGAAGTTCTGCTGCAGTTGAAATCAAGCTCAACAGACAGCTCTTGAACTTCCGGAGCAGCAACCTTCATAACGATGAATGGGACCTTGCCAAGTACAATCTCAAATTCATCAAATCCTACTCCAAACTTCATCCTCAATGCAATGTTGCGGGCATCATGGCCGATAGGCAAGTTAAAGAAGAAAGTGAGTGTATGGAGCACCATCGTAGCAGCTTGAAAGAAAAAGTTTGAAGGGTTCGTTTTGACCAACATTTGTAATTTTAGTGTGAACACTAAAACTTAATAAAGGCCATTATGTGAAAGCATCCAAGCATGGCTCCAGTGAAGTCGGTAAAAATTTTTGGTTGCCTGATCGGGAAAAAATATTCAATATATATATATATATATATATATATATATATATATATATATATATATATATATATATATATATATATATATATATATATATA
>NEWO01000867.1:129626-153568 GCA_003013225.1 Phalaenopsis aphrodite
TGTTCTGGATCTACATGGATTATAAAAGAAAATTATTGTGCAGAATAGTGTAATCCAAGCTCTGTTGAAAGAATCCAAGCATCCACAATCCAACATCCAAGAAAATGTAATCAAACAGTTCGGTCAAAGCGCATATGTGTACCAATTCTCATGAAATCAAAAAGGTAACTCCCTGTGAAATTAGAAAAGAAAGCACAATATACTTAGTGACAAAAGTTAAGAAAAATCATCATTTGGCCGTAAAGAGAAGCCTCCCAAAGCCTAGCGAAGCCATGAACCCATAAATTCATAAAGATAAGAGACCGTCCATCAAAATATGAATAAGTGACCAGCAAAGTGATCCAAAATTGCTGGTCATTCACCAACCAAAGCCCAACAAAAGAAGAAATAATAATATACTGTTATAACCAATAAATGAAATAGAAATCCCAAAGCAATAACTAAAAAGATAGTTTTTATAGGAAACCGCAACACCAATAACATTATGACCTCTAAAACTGTCCCAGGAAAATAAAACCAAAATTAGAGCATGATTCATCAACCATAACCTATGCCAAAACAACCTACTAGCATGCTCCCATAGTGGCAAAGAAGAAGCAGATAAATTAAAGTTAGTGGAACTAGAATTTCCTGCATCAAAAGAATTAACCAACTATAATTTAAAAACCAAACTATCCAGCATACATTGCTGAACCCAATAAATGAAGCCACTGCCATTCCATATTCCAAAGCAAGAAAACTTCCAAGATAAATTAAAATCATAGTAACCAATTTTAGGAGGCTGAAAAGAAGAATGAATAAAAGTTTCATGTGAGCCACCGCAACGCCAACAATCTTCCATCCTTCTAGCAAGAACATTCATCCCAACAAAGCAAGGAAGCAAAGAAAAAGCATTCCAAAATAACCAATGGCAGTCCCATGAAACTTAAAACCAAATAATATAAAGAGGCATAAGGTTAAAATCGAACATAAAGAGCAACTAAGTCACTTTGTATTAACTTAAGCAACATAGGAGGACGAGAAATTCCAACAATAGCTCCCCGCACCCTCCATTTTGCAAGCCAATCTGTAGATTTATTACCTTCTCTATATGTGAAGGTGTAAAGAATATTTAAATGTTACCCCTCTATAATATGCCTAATTTGTCTTAACCATGGTATGATATACCATGGAGAATTAAGCTTAACCTTAAGCATGCTATAGAGAGTTTCAGAGTCTATTTCCAGAATAATATCATTGATGTTAAGTGAAGCAACTGTTTGAAGAGCAGTTAGCATAACAATAGTTTCAGCCTCAATAGAAGAGTTGGCAATACAAGGGGACGCAAAATAAGCACAAAACTTACCATAAGCATTCCTAATAAGTCCACCAGTACATGTATAGGCATTAGGAAAACTTCCATCAACATTAACTCTGAATCTGTCGTGTGGGGGTGGTGCCCATCTAATTAAAATTGGTTTCCTACCCCTACCCACATTAGGAGAAACATCTTGACCAATGGAAATCTTCCATGCCTTTTGAAAATAAGCCACAGCAAAAGTGGAAGTTGTAGTGGGAGTGTGGCATGAAACCTTATATTTTTGGCTATTCCTACCCATCCAAATAAACCATAAAACAATGCTAGGGAAACAACTGTGCTTAATGAAAGTTAAATAAACTCTTTTCAAGTGTTAATAGCAACTTTAAGGGTCAAGTTTGAGGGTAAAGTAAAACCAAAATAGAGCCCAATATGATGCCACACCTCTTTTGCAAAAGAGTAGTGAAAAAACAAGTGATTGAAAGATTTAGCCTCCTTTTTACAATTGTAACAAAAGGAAGCAAGTTTTAACAATTTCATTTTAAGTATGTCATCAAGAGGGAGCAACTTATGAAAATATTTCTAAAGGAAAAATGATATTGAAGGAGATAACAGTTTGTGCCAAATGTAAGGTTGTCATTTCCAAGGAGTAAAAGAGTACAAATTTGAGTAAAGCTTTTTAGTAACAGAAGTACTAGCATGGTGCTTCCAATGGGGAACATTTTATTCTTGAGCATGGATGAGAATAGTAGCAATAGCAGGAGCAACATCACTAATTAATGAATTCAACATATTTATGTTCCACTGACCTCCAATCCAGCAATCTGAGACCAACAACTTAGCATCATAACCAAAAGTAGGTAAAGTAGAATAAATGGATATGCCCCATTCATTTTTCTAAAAAGAAATGCTACCATCACCAATGTACCAAAAAATGAAATGAGATGAAACATCCCTAGCAGTAGTTATAACCTTCCAAATTCTGGAGTCCCCCACTTTCCAAGTGACCGTAGTGGGATGTGAATTTTTACAATACTTATAAAGCATAAGTCTTGCCTAAAGAGACTCCCCTAAAAGAATTTTGAACCATAGCTTACACATTTTTATATCTATAGTATGATTCAAAGTTTTAAAGCCAAGCCCACTAGCATGGAGAGGCTTACAAGTATGATGCCAAGTAGTACAACTTTTAAAAGATCTAGATCCCTTCCACAAGAACTTGTTAAAAATAGTTTCAAGATTCTTTTGAGTTCTTTTTTTAGCTTTAAGAATTTGCATAATATATATAGGAAGTGTGGAAAGGACACTTTTCAACAAAGTAAGCTAACCCCCATTTGAAAGAAAAGTATTTCTCCAATTATTAATTTTAACTTTTTCAATCACCTCATCCATTTGAATTTTCCTAGTTCTGCCTCTGATAATGTTAACCCCAAGATATTTAATGGGGTGTTTTGAAATATTGCAACCAATAAAATTAGAAGCCCAAGCATGAGTAGATGAGGGAACACCTTTACCAAAATAGATGGAGCACTTATTCAGGTTCAACATCATACCCGAAATATTTTGGAAATCCTTTAATAAAGACATAGTAGCTTTTATTGCACATTTTCTAGCATTCAAAAATAGAATAACATCGTCAGCATAATTAAGGTGACTAACCAAAATTTTAGATTTATGAGAAAACTGAAGGTAAAGGTGCTCAAAATGCAGCTTATTAACAAGCCTAGAGAAGTAATCACAAGCAATAATGAAAATAGTAGGAGATAGGGGGTCTCCTTGCTTAATACCACTACTAGAAGAAAAGAAACCATGAGCTTTACCATTAACCATCACACTATAACTGTTATTAGCAAGCCACCTCTGAATGAGAGAACAAAAATCATATTTAAAACCTTTAGCCTGCATAATTTTAATAATGAAGTCCCAACTAATAGTGTCAAAAGCTTTTCTTACGTCCAGCTTAAGGATCATGTTTCCTCCCTTGTATTTTTTATCCAACTCTTCAATTATCTTTTATTCTAAAAGAATATTATTGGTAATATACCCATCCTTGATGAAAGCATATTGTTGTTCAGCAAAAATATGAAAATAATGGGCTTGCAATCTGTTAACTATAATTTTGCTTATAACTTTAGATATCACAGTGGTGAGGGAAAGAAGTAAAAAATTCTTCCAAGAAATCTTATCATTAACTTTAGGGATAAACACAATAAGAGCCAACATGAAATATTTACTAGGGTTATTTCCAAGAAAGAAACTTTGTATAGAAAAAATAACCTCGTTCTTAACAACTTACCAAGAATGGATGTAAAATGCAGATAAGAACCATCAGGCCCAGGAGCTTTATTTAGGTAAATTGATTTGAAAGCAATCAAAATTTCTTGCTCATCTAGAGGGAAAGACAAAAAGAGATTATTGATATAATTATACTCCTCCACAAAATAAGTGGTGTCAACAGTCATGGTATGTGTAGTTGACTGAAAAAGTTCAGAGAAATAAGTAACATCACTATCACAAATCTCTTCCAAATTAGTTAAAATGCTCCCATCCACTTTTTGGATTTTTAAAATTCTATAGATATTTCTTCTGTGTTTAAGGGTGGCATGAAAATAATTACTATTTCTATCCCCTGCAACAAAGGAAGAGTCATTAGCCTTTTGTTTAAGCAAGCTTTCCTCTAAGGTAATAGCATTCAATAAAACAAGATGAGCATGGGCAACAACATCCATCAAATGAAGAGAAGCTTAAAATTGTGCCTCCAAGGAATCAACATTGTGCTTAGCATCCTTAACTTTAGTACGAACATTACCAAAAACCTGGTGATTCCATTTATTCAGGTGGGCAGCCATCTTCTTATGTAATTGCCAAGAACAAACCAAAGATTTCCAACTCCATCAAATTTCCATGCTTGAGTTACCAAATTAAGATAAGTATCATAAGAAGTTCAAACATCAAGAAATTTAAAATGAGATTTGGGCAGTTTAATAGAAAATTCCAGAGTGAGCAAAATGGGATTATGATAAGAAGTAACATGACTCAAATGCTGAATTTTCACAATAGGAAAATGATTTATAAAATTAGAGCTAGCAAAATTGATTCAGTCTCTAATAAAGAAAACCCCTCCTCCAATTGTAAGGTGATTCAGAATATCCCAAGTCATAGAGGCCTACATTAGCATTAGAATTAGAAAACCTATTAATAAGAGAAGGCTTAACTCTACCACCCCCTTTTCTCTCTATAGGCTTCATGATCATGTTGAAATCTCCACCTACAAAATAGTAGTCATTTATGATGTTTCCCAGAGACTTAATTTTATGCTAAAGCTGAGTTTTTTCATGAATATGATAGCTAGAGTAAACAAAAGTGCCCCATCTCTGAAAGTCTTCAAAAGAAATTTGAGACAGAATATACTGCTCCTCATCATCTACAATAGACATAGTGACAGCGGGCTTCCAAAAAAGCCATATTTTGTTGTTAATGTTGCAATGAGAGCGATATCCCTTGAACTTATTAAGAATCTATGCTTGTTAACTTGAACCAAAGGTTCGAAAATAGCAAAAATAAGTAATTTATGGACCCTGCAAAGATTTTTGAGCCTATTAAGGGATTTAGGGTACGCCACTTTCCTAATATGCCCTTATATTAAACATGATGATGTGATACAACTCTTCTAGATGATCTAGTACGATTGACCAACTGTTCCCCATCAGAGTGATAGATGCCTTCCTGTATAATATTCCCAGCATTAAATCTAGATAGTTCAATGTTGCATTTAGCCTTTTTTCTAGAGTGCTTTTGCACCTGCCACTAATTTTCCAAAGTTAAATTAGCATTAGTAATGAAGCATGTATATCATTATCATCAGAGCTAGTACTAACTAAAGGAGACTGAACCATAGTGGCAGCTGGACAGTGTCCCTTATCAAATATTATGACCCTAAAGCATAGTAACTGCATGCTCATCTAAAGCCACATTAGCATCATTTTCATGTAAAATTTCACCCAATACAGTTGCTTCATTCATCTAAAAAAGTTGAGGGTTGATATCAGTGCAAGTATGTAAGATACCGTTATCTTCCTAACATTCATTTGTGGTCAGATTCAAATGATTATCTTCCTCACATGTATGTGTAGCTCCTTTACCTAGAGGTTGCAAAGTAGAGATGACATTCATAATAACAGGATTTTCAGCAGAATTAACCCCATATTCAATTGGGGCTTCAGACGTTCAATATTAATGTTAGTAGCAGGTGAGGTAACATGTGTTTCTTTGTGATTTTTTTTTTGTTGTGGATTCAAGCGAAAACAAGAAGTGGTTTGATAACCAACCATTTATATATTATAATTTTGAAAAATAATATTTTAATTTTGAAAATATGAGACCGCATCGACCCCATATAGACAATAGTTTAAATAAACAAGCACAACACTATAAGTGACATACTTATCCCAAGGAATAGACAAATTAATTTTTTGTGAGGCTCGATTAAATAAACTAAAGAATTTATGACATTTGTTTTAGTCTGTGAACCTTTTTTGTTGACTGAAAAGCTTCCCTATCTAATATGAAAAACTAGACAGAGTTTATTTGAAGCAGGGTTCTAAAGTTTCCTATAAGGCAAGCCCTTGTAGTTAGTTAGATCTTAAATGACTGAGGTCACCTAAGAAAACTCTCGATTTAATTAAAAATTTTTTCTTCAAGAATTCCAAAGGGCAGGACTTTTCAACGGTCAGACAAATGAGTGTCAAATGAGAAAGGCTCAAATTTGGAACATTGCTATGAAATCCAAAGGAGGAAAACTAGGGGATGCCCTAGATCCAGAGGAGAATTTCGATGGCTTCCAAAGCTATTCTATGGTTATGCTTCAATTTCATAGAGATATTATTAAATGTTTCATTCTACCAATTTTTATTAAATAAGGCTGACACTTGCATTCATGGTCATACCAATAACCTAAAAAGATAGGAGGATTTATGTCACGACGAAAGACAATCTTAGAGCTTAAGACAAGTTCGGCCATAAATTGCACAACATGATCATGAAAAGACTTAAAGATAAAGTGATGATTTATGTTGCACCAGGCAAACAACTTTGAAATCATATGACTTGCTATTTAATTATAAAAAAATATTGTTATTGAAAATCCACTTATTGTTGTAGAATGTTACCCTCAAAGTTAATCCCAGGCTCCATGTAGAAGCAGCATTCCTAAATTATAAGGTTCAAAAAATTTAAATGTCAAATTTGTTCAATCATTATATGGGGGGGGGCAGGTTGATACACCTAAAAATTGACCATGTATGTACAAATTTTTATACCTATTTTTGAAGATGTTACACTTTAATGGAAGGTATTTGTGTGTTTTTCTTTCTATTACAATTAAAGGGATGAAATATGGTGAAAGGAGTGAAAAAGAATCAAATTTGGAGCAAAGATTAAGGTGCAAAAATGAATTGTGGTGCTTAAGTGCCCAGTACTAACGCTTACGTGCCATTAGATAGAGAAGGTTGCACCTAAGCACCAAACTCCTCAAGCTTACACACCAGGTTGTTAATGACGATAATTTAAGGAATTTTGGACAAAATTTTAAGGGCTGTTTGAAGAAACTCTTAGTCAAAACTTGGACAACAGTAAATGACCATGAAAATACATTGAAATGGCTCTTTAAAAGAGGCAACTCTGGGAAGATTCGTTGAATGTCGACATATTTTGAAGAAACACCAAAGTACCTTTTGGAAAACTATAAAAAAAGGAATTTGAATTGCATTGAAAAGAGGAGATTAGAGAGATAGAGATATAGAAGTCTTAGGATACTCTTAGAGAGTAGAAAGTCAAGTGTTTTAGGATTTTCTTTACGGGTTCTTTGATAAACTAATATTATATGCATTTTTATACTCATTTTTGGTGATGCTGCACTTTAATGAAATATATTTTTTACGTTTTATTGCAGGTTGTTAAATTTTAGGACTTTGAGCAAAAAGTAAGAAAAAGGGATGAAATTTGAAGTCAAAATGGAGAAGTTAAAAAATGTTCGGCGCTAGACTAGGCACCAACGACACTGTTTGACAGAGAAGAAGGAATTAATTGAATGGCCTCTGACACTGACGGTGGCAGAATGGGCACTGACGACAGCAGTGTCGGTGCAGACCCTATTTCTAGAAGATTCAATAAATTTGGATATTTTTTGTAGAATTTTTGGATGCACCTATTGGAGAACGGACCTAGGCTCAAATTAGGGCCAAAATTTGATCAGAAAATTACCCTCCCCATTTGCAGCATTTCAAATTTATCACTTTTTTCAGTTTTCCTCTTCAAACACCTACATTTCACACCATTCCACACCATTAGTTAGTTATTGTTTTTATAGTTTTGAGTTGTTATGGTGAGTTTAAGTGTGAATTCTTCTCTAAGAAGTGTTGGAGAGGAAGAGAAGTGAGAGATTTCTTCTTCCTACATTTCCTAAGAGAGGCTACAGGGGATTTCTTTTGAGAAAGAGTTTCAAATAAGTGTTGTTTGTTTATGATTGTTGTATGAACTTTCTTTTATATATGAAATTTATATTTTGTTGTATCTTTTCATGAAGTCTGAGTAGTTTTCTTAATCTTCCTCCCTACTTTGAGATATGGTGAAATGAAGAGATAATGTGGATGTGCCAATATTAAAATCTATAATAAATTGTGATGGTTTTTCAACTCCACTCTTAATTTACTTTCCTATTTGACCAATTCAATTGTTAAAATATGTTGTGAAACATATGATCCAAAAAATTGAGTATGAGTTCTACAAAATAGTTAAAATCATATTTAAGTCCATGAAGGAGTATTTCGTTCATGTAATTGAGTGCAAATAAATAAGGAAATATACTTTGTTGGGTGTAGAATTAGAGATTTCTAGAGTGACAGACTAAAAATCCCCAATTCGATCTTAGCGTTTAAATACTAAAGTGAGAGGTGGCCTTCAGGGGAAGGGAAGTGGGAACTCTAGAGCGGGAGCTAGTATCCTCCAAGCTTATCCACGGATTTAGGGACTAAACCTAAGATTAGCCAATAATTTTTTATAAAACTAAATCAGGGTAGAGAATTAAAATTAATTCTATTTGGCACAATACATATTTAATCCATTTATCTCATATCATTTCACTAAAAACTCATTGTAGTGGGAAAGATGCTTTTTCATATAAGAAATTTTCACCACATAAACATAGTTTATTAGTTACTATTTTATACTCTACTTTTAAATTCGGCCAGTAGTTAATAATTTAGTTTTGTTAGTATCTTACACATTCTAAATTAGTGGCAGTAATTTTGTTTGATTTCTGTAAATTTCCTAGTTAATTTATCATTTCCAAATTTAGACCTTCCACATGGGATCTATATTTGAGACTTAAACAGAAAGTTTTAAATTACTTGATAATGATACATATACTTATGTAGAATAGCAACATTAAGTGTTGATCATTCTTATTAATAAAATACCACTTTAAGTTTTTGGCACTGTTGTAAAGCAGAGTCAACTTTATAAATTTTACACAACTATATTTCAGCAAATCTGCATCAAGTTTTTGACACCGTTGCTGGGGAAGGTAACAGTAAATTAAATAGATTTGGCAAATTAGGAAATTTAGAGATAAAAATATTCAAAATACAAAATATGAAAAAAAAAATAATAAATAAAAAATATATATGACTTTAGATTTAAGAGTACCTTTTTTTTAGAAATTTTTACTTATTAATTTTATTTGTTTATGCGAAATAATGGATAGCACCTTATGATTCAGAATTAAAATGAACTATTAGAAAAAGTTGAAAACAACAAAAATAAATTAAAATTTTGAACAAAATGGCGAATAACTTAGATAATCAAAAAAATGAAAATTGACAAAGACATTTAAAAGATTAATGATAATCCAACAATAGATGAACTTCACTAAACTTTTCAAAATCCTTTATTGCTGCTAATTCATTTGAGCTTAAACCTGTTTTTATTCAAATGATACAAAATAATCAGTTTGGAGGAACACGTACTGAAGAGCCTNAATTACTTATTTGTGAGGCTCGATTAAATAAACTAAAGAATTTATGACATCCGTTTTAATCTGTGAACCTTTTTGTTGACTTAAAAGTCTCCCTATCTAATATGAAATACTAGACAGAGTTTATTTGAAGCAGGGTTCTAAAGTTTACTATCAGGTAAGCCACTATAGTTAGTTAGATTTTAAATGACTGAGGTCACCTAAGAAAACTCTTGATTTAGATCAGAAAATATTGTCTTCAAGAATTTCAAAGGGTAGGACTTTTCAATGGTCAGACAAAAGAGTGTCAAATGAGAAAGGCTTGAATTTGGAACATTGCTATGGAATCCAAAGGAGGAAAACTAGGGGATGCCCCAGATCTAGAGGAGAATCTCGATGGCTTCCCAAGCTATTCTATGGTTATGCCTCAATTTCATAGAGATATTATTAAATGTTTCATCCTGCCAATTTTTTTATCAAATAGAGCTTAAACTTGCATTCATGGTCATACCAATAGCCTGGAAGAAAGGTGGATTTATGTCGTGATAAAAAACAATCTTGGAGCCTAAGATAATTTCAGCCATAAATTGCACAACATGATCATGGATAGACCTAAAGATAAAGTGAGGATTTATGTTACACTAGGCAAATAACTTTGAAATCCTATGGCTTATTATTTAATTATAAAAAAATATTGTTATTGAAAATCCACTTATTGTTGTAGAATGTTGCCCTCAAAGTTAACCCCAGGCTCGACATTAAAGTAGCATTCCTAAATTCTAAGGTTCAAAAATTTTAAATGTCAAATTTGTTCAATCATTAAGGGGGGGCAGGTTGATACACCTAAAAAATATACAATTTATGTACAAATTTTTATACCTATTTTTTAGGATGTTACACTTTAATGGAAGGTATTTGTGTTTTTTTTTCTTTCTAGATCAATTAAATGGATGAAATATAGTGAAAGGAGTGAAAAAGGATCAAATTTGGAGCAAAAATGAAGAAGTGTGAAAATGAATTGTCGTGCTTAAGTGCCCAGGACTAACGCTTACGCGCCATGAGATAGAGAATGTTGCGCCTAAGCACCAAAGACCTCACGCTTACACATGAGGTAGTTAATGATGATAATTTAAGAACCTTTGGACAAATTTTTTCATTGTCAAAACTTGGACAACAGTAAATGATAATGAAAATACATTGAAATGGCTCTTTAAAAGAAGCAACCATCGGAAGATTCGTTGAATGTCGACATATTTTGAAGAAACACCAAAGCACCTTTTGGAAAACTATAAAAAGAAGAACTTGAATTGCATTGAAAAGAGGAGATTAGAGAGATAGAGATATAGAAGTCTTAAGATACTCTTAGAGAGTAGAAAGCCGAGAGTTTTAGGCTTTTCTTTACGGGTTCTTTGATACACCAAAATTATATGCATTTTTAGACCCATATTTTATACTCATTTTTGGTGATATTTCACCTTAACGGAAGATTTTTTTTTGGAGGTTGTTGAATTTAAGGATTTTGAGCAAAAAAGAAGCAAAAGGGATGAAATTTGGAGTCAAAATGGAGAAGTTAAAAAATGTTTGGCGCCAGACCAGGCACCGACGACACAGTTTGACAGAGAAGAAGGAATTAATTGAATGCCCTATGACACTGACAATGGCAGAATGGACGCCGACGGCGCCAGTGTCGGTGCACACCCTGTTTCTAGAAGATTCAACAAATTTTGACACTTTTAGAAGAGTTTTTGGAAGCACCTATTGGACAACGGACCTAGGCTCAATTTAGGGCCGAAATTTGATAAAAAAAACTGCCCCGCTTTGTAGTATTTCAAATTTATCACTTATTTCAATTTTCTTCTTCACACACCTACATTTCACGCCATTCCACACCATTAGTTAGTTATTATTTTTATAGTTTTGAGTTTTTGTGGTGATTTTAAGTGTGAATTCTTCTCTAAGAAGCGTTGCAGAGGAAGAAAAGTGAGAGATTTCTTCTTCCTACATTTCCTAAGAGAGGCTACAAGGGAATTGTTTTGAGAAAGAGTTTCAAATAAGTGTTGTTTGTTTATTATTGTTGTATGAACTTTCTTTTATAAATGAAATTTATGTTTTGTTGTATCTTTCTCGTGAAGTCTGAGTAGTTTTCTTTATCTTTCTCCTTCTCCCTACTCTGAGATATGGTGAAATAAAGAGATAATGTGAATGTGTAAATGTTAAAATCTAAAATAAATTGTGATGGTTTTTCAACTCTGCTCTTAATATACTTTTCGATCTGGTCAATTGAATTGTTAAAATATGTTGTGAAACATATGATCCAAAAAATTGAGTATGAGTTCTACAAAATAGTGAGAATCATATTTAAGTCCATGAAGGAGTATTTTGTTCATGAAATTAAGTGAAAATAAATAGGGAAATACACTTTGTTGTGTGTAGAATTAGAGATTTCTAGGGCGACAGAATAAAAATCTTCAATTCAATCTTAGTGTTTAAAAACTAAAGTGAGAGTCGGCCTTCAGGAGAAGGGAAGTGAGAACTCTAGAGTGGGAGCTAGTATCCTCCAAGCCTAGCCACAAATTTAGGGACTAAACCTAAGATCAGCTAATGATTTTCTATAACACTAAATCAGGGTAGAGAATTAAAATTGATCCTATTTGGAACAATAAATATTTAAGTCATTTATCTTATCTCATTTCACCAAAAAGTCATTGTGGTGGGAAAGATGTTTTTTCATATAATAAATTTTCACCACATAAACTTAGTTTAGTATTTACTATTTTAAACCCTACTTTTAAATTTTGCTAGTAGTTAATAATTTAATTTTGTTAGTATCTTAAAAATTCTAAATTAGTGACAGTAAGTTTGTTTGATTTTTGTGAATTTAATAGTTAATTTATCATTTCAAAATTTAGATCTTCCCCGTGGGATCAATATTTGAGACTTAAATAGAAAGTTTTATATTCCTTGATAAGGATACATATACTTATGTAGAATACCAACATTAAGTGTTGATCGTTCTTATTAATAAAATACCACTTCAAGTTTTTGGCACAGTTGTAAAGCAGAGTCAACTTTATAAACTTTACACAACTATATTTCAGCTAATTCACATCATGTTTTTGGCGTCGTTATTGGGGAAGGTAATGGTAAATTAAATAGATTTGGTAAATTAAGAAATTTAGAGATAAAAATATTCAAAACACAAAATATCTATATATATATATATATATATATATATAAAATCAAAATCTAAAAAATATACAACTATATATTTAAGAGTACCTCTTTTTAGTAATTTTTCTTTGCTAATTATATTTGTTTATGTGAAATAATGGATCTACAAGTTTAGTACCTTATGATTCAGAATTAAAATGAACTATTAGAAAATTTTGAAAACAATAAAAAGAAATTAAAATTTTGGACAAAATGGCGAATAACTTAGATAATCAAAAAAATTAAAATTGACAAAGACCTTTAAAAGATTAATGTTAATCCAACAGCAAATGAACTTCACATAACTTTTTAAAATCCTAATGTTGTTGTTAATTTATTTGAGCTTAAACCTGTTATTATCAAGATGGTTCAAAATAATCAGTTTGGAGGAACACGTACTGAAGAGCCTAACTTACATCTTGCTAGTTTTCTTGTGATTTTTGCTACTTTTAAATATGACACAGTGTCTAATGATGTTGTTAGGCTTAGACTTTCTCCTTTTTCATTAAGGAATAAAGCCAATGCTTGGTTAAACTCATTAGCATGTAGATCTATCAGAACTTGGGGAGAATTATCAAAAAAATCCTTGGCCAAATATTTTCCACCTATAAAAACCACTAAGCTTGAAAGGATATTACATCTTTTTGTCAGTTTAAAGGGGAATCGATATATGAAGCATGAGAAAGATTTAAGGATCTCCTTAGAAAATGTCCACACCATGCTTTACCAGATAGGTTATTAATTCAAACTTTTTATAATGGATTAGTAGAACCACTTAGATATATTATAGATGCTGCTATAGGTGGATCTTTAATATCAAAACCTTTTGATAAAGCATACTCCTTAATAGAAAAAAGAGCCACTAATAATTTTTAATGGCCCTCTGAACGGGTAAATCCTAAGAAAGTAGCTATTATTCACGAATCTGATGCAATGTCTATTTTAGCATCTCAAATTGCTGCTATATCAAAAAAGATTGACAAAATTGGAGTGAACTATTCTCAAATACCACCAGTGTTAGAGAAAAATTCACTAGGGCAGATAATTGATACTCATTCATCTTATGAAACTTTGAATGCTATTAATCATCGAGATAACAATCCTTATTCTAACTATTACAATCCTAGATGAAAAAATTACCCTAAGTTTTGGAATAATTATAACAATTCAATGAACTCCTTAGAAAATTTAAATAACCAATAAAATCCTAATTATTGAACTTATTATTCTCCTGGATTTAATTCTAACCCTAACCCAAAATTTAAGGAAAAGAAGTCAACGATGGAAGAGGAAATGTTGAATATGGGAAATCAAATACAAATCAATGAGCTGCTATTAGAAATATGGAAAATCAATAAGAACATATTGTTGCAAAACTTAGAAATAGACCTTCAGGAAATCTTTTGAGTACGGTGGAAGTTAATCCGAAAGATAAAAAAAAGGAACAAATTAAAGTAATTCAAGTACCGAGTGGAACAGAAGTTGAAACAAGTATTCAAAGAGAAACAGAAGTTGATGAGGAGAAGGAAGAGAAGGAAAATGACCATAATGAAAATGAACAAACACAAGTTACTTTAGAAAAACCATTACCTTCATTTCCTCAAAGACTAAAACTGAAAAATAAAGACAAATAATTTACAAAATTTTTAAAAATCCTTAAAACATTATTTAAAAAATGTCAAGTTATGTGAAATTTATGAAAGATATACTAAACAAGAAAATGAAGTTTGCAGATCATGAGACTGTTGCACTTAGTGAAGAGTGTAGTGCTATTACCTAAAAAAATTTTCTGAAAAGTTGAAAGATCGTGACAGTTTTACTATACCTTGTGCAACTGGTGAAAAGTTTTCTGAAAAAGCCTTACATGATTTAGGAGCGAGTATCAATCTTATGCCTCTATCAATTTTAAACATTTAGACTTAGGAGAGATTTCTACTACTACTGTAACTCTTTAGTTAGTTTATCACTCAATCAGCTATCCTAAAGGAGTTATAGAAAATGTAACAGTGAAAGTGGATAAATTTATTTTTCTTATAGACTTTATAGTATTAGATATGGAGGAAGATAAAGAGATTCCTATTATTTTTGGGAGACCATTCCTTGCAACAAAGAAAGCTATGATTTTTGTGCAAAATGGAGAATTAATAATGAAAGTTAATGATCAAGAAGTAAAATTTAATGTTGCAAAAACTATGAAATTTATTGCAATAGAAAGAGACAATGAATGCTTTAAGATGGAAGTTGCTGATTATCTAAGTAAGGAGCAATTTAAGAAAGAGTTTGAAGAAAAATTAAAGCAAGAAGAATTTAGTGAAAATGAGGATGAAATAAAAGAAGAAAATTTAGATTATATTCAAGACAATTTTGAAACTTTAGATTTGTTGGAAAATGATAATAAAAATATTATTCCTTCAAGTATTACCTGCTTAATTAAAATATATACATTTAGGAGATTCATCTACATTCCCTATTATTATATCTTCTGAGTTAACTGAAATTCAAGAACAAAAATTAATAGAAATGTTAAATAGATATAAAAAGGCTTTTGGTTGGACATTAGTAGATATTAAAGGAATTAGTCCTTCAATTTGTATGCACAAAATTTTATTATATGAACAATATGAACCTAAAGTTGATCTTCTTAAGAGATTAATGCCAATAATGAAAGAAGTTGTTAAAAAAAAATTTTAAAATGGTTAGATTCTGGAATTATATATCCTATTTCAGACAGTGTTTGGGTGAGCCCATATCTCTGTGTTCCAAAGAAATGAGGAGTGATCATTGGAGTAAATGAGAAAAAAGAATTAATTCTAATAGGATAAGTTACTGGTTGACGAATTTTAATAGACTATAGAAAATAAAACTTGGCCACCATGACAAATCACTTTACCCTTTCTAGATCAAATGTTGGATAGATTCGCTGGAAACAAATATTACTATTTTGTAGTTGGATATATGAGTTATCATCAAATTCAAATTGCTTCTGAGGATTAAGACAAGACAACATTTACAAGCCCTTATGGAACATGTGCTTTTCGTAGAATGTCCTTTTGACTATGCAATGCACCTGCAACATTTCAATGATGTATGATGTCAATATTTAGTAATTTGATTGAGCATTGAATGAAAGTATTTATGGATAATTTCTTTGTGTTCGGGACTTCATTTGATTTATGCATAAATAATTTAGAAAACATTCTGGAATTAGGGAAAAAGAAAATTTTCAATTTATGGTTGTAGGAGGAATTGTACTTGGGCATAAAATTTCTGAAAAATGACATGGAAGTAGATCCTGCAAAAGTTCAAGTTATTAAAAAATTACCACCACCAAATTCAGTTAGAGTGGTAAGAAGTTTTCTAAGACATGCTGGTTTCTACAGGCGTTATATAAAGAGTTTTTCAAAAATAACTAAGCCAATATGCCAACTTTTAGGAAAAATATATGAAATTTGAATTTAATGAGGAATGCATAAAAGCAGTTGACTTGTTGAAAAAGAAGTTAATCACTGCACCTATAATAGTCCCAACTGATTGGGAAAACCCATTTAAAATAATGTACGATGTTGGTGATTATTCTATTAGAGCTGTTTTAGGACAAAGGCACAACAAAATTACAAAAGTAATATATTATGCTAGTAAAACTCTGAATGATGCTCAAATTAACTACACTATTGCTGAATAAAAGCTATTAGCTTTTGTTTATGCCTTTGATAAATTCAGACCTTATTTAATTGGAACTAAATGTATAATGCATATAGATAATTCTCTTATTAAATACCTGATGCAAAAGGAGGATGCTAAACCAAGGTTAATTAGATGGATACTTCTTTCACAAGAGTTTGATTTTTCTGTAGTTGATAGAAAGCTGATCTTTTGTTTAGACTAGAAAAAGAAATATTAACTAATTTTACAAATGAAATTTTAGAAAATTTCCCTGATGAACAATTATATAGTATTGATGAAATAGATACATCATGGTATGCCAATATAGTAAATTATAACGTAAGTGATATTCTACCACGAAATATTAAGAATCAACAATTAAAAAAAATTATATATGATTCAAAATTCTATTTTTGGGATGACCCATATTTATATAAACAATGTAAAGATCTAATTATTAGAAGGTTTGTGCCTTATGAAGAAACTCAACAAATAATTAAAAGAAGTGATGATTGTGAATTTGCAGGACATTTTGGAATAAATAGAATTGCTTATAAAATATCGAACTGATTCGATGTGAAGATTGAAATTATCATATTAATTTTGAAAAGTTATGAATCAGAAGTACAGAACTGATTTGATGTGAAAATTGAAATTATCGGATTAATTATGAATCAGAAGTATTGAACTGATTTAAAGTAAAAATTGAAATTATTGGATCAATTATGAATCAGAAGTATTGAACTGATTTAAAATAAAAATTGAAATTATCAGATCAATTTTAAAAAGTTATGAATCAGAAGTATCAAACTGATTTGATATGAAAATTGAAATTATCAGATTAATTTTGAAAAGTTATGAATCATAAGTATCGAACTGATTCGATGAGACAATTGAAATTATGGGATAAATTTTGAAAAGTTATGAATCAGAAGTATTGAACCGATTCAATGTAAAAATTCAAATTATTGGATCAATTTTGAAAGTAGTAAATCAGAGTTATCGGACTGATTTAAAATATCCTGTATTTCAGAAAGCGTAATGTGTAGAAATTTATGTTATTTTAAAAATAATTTGCAAGATTTATTTGCAAATATCATATAGAGTTTGTGACTCTATAGGGATATCACGGAAAACAAAGTTGTGTATAATGTGTAATTTTGTGGGGATGTAGACCGAACGAGATCATACTGCACAAGCAAGCAATCTCAAAATTGAGAAAACTTATTCGGCAAATTTAATTTGTCCGTTGCAAAATTCTATCATTGATTCATACAGTCATTTTTACAATATATCATGTACATATCCCAAAGATGAAAAGTACATTATGCTATTCACATAACTAGTACATCTATGAGTACATAATATAAAGTACAAATCGAACTGTCTTCATATCGCTGGCTGCATATTTGTACATTTGTATGTCTGTCAGTAGGAGATCTTCTTGCAAACTGTGTTATGAGTTTCTAAACAAGCTAACCTTCTAGGCTGTTATTTTTTTTTATAGCCTAGTGGTGCAACGAGTTTATAACTCATATGGCTGCAACTGTTCAAGCTCCAGGTCTGGCTGAAATCCATATGGGGTTTTATCGTCACTCATTCTTCTGAAAGTTATCGACACTCGATGGTGCCGAACTCCCGGAATGCAATGTTTTGCTATGTCAGCCCCATTTCCTTTCAGAATCAGGACAGATCCTCTTGGTAAAGAAATCTCAACAGATCCTTGGAATTCACCTGAACCAATTATGTCTATATCTGTGCCAAATAGCATACTGCTCTCTGATATGAAGGAGACCGTATAGAATGGTCGAACAAAATCATGATGGTCAATATGTGGAGGGATACAATCCACTTCTTCATAAATGTTAATAATGCAACTATTGGGGATACAATTTGATGGAATTATACTCCATTGAACCAGTCGTGTAATCATCCATTTTATCATAGGTGGCATTGGCTCCACCTGCTCATGCTGTAAAATTCCCGGAAGATTTCCTTGTCGATCTATTTTATAATTATAACAACAGCCGCATTGTATCGTAATGCGACCCTCGCCTCTCATCCATTTTTTAGGCTCTGAATATGTCCTTCCAGATAGCAACTCTGCTTTGCCTCTGATTTGGAGGTCAAACACACAATCAAGTACCTCCTGTTGCTCCGTGAGAGAAAAGACCTCTGTATACAATTCTAATCCTTCCAGAATATTGACATGTTTTCCATCGACTAATTTGAAATGTTCAAAAACATTGTATTTAACATTATGGATCTTTGCAAGCTCAACTTTGCTTGGATATGCTGGATAATGTGCTTCATCATTAATCCGATTATCAATGATCGGCTGCCATGTTAGTGGTGGTATTGCTCCCACCGGATTATACGCCTCAATTTGAGTTGGCGCATAAGAAAGATCCCATGGATAATGTTGAACTGTATCTGTATCATCAACAGGCAAATCATCATATCTTATCAGCTCATTAGCAGATGAGTTATCATCATAATTATAATATTGTTATAGATGTAGAACATTGCAACGTGGACATTATATAAATGCTCCTGCAGAATGTCCTTGTTCAAGTGTTGCGGAATGAGAAGTGGAACAAAGCAAACTGGAATTGGAGTGAACCCATGCTGGTGATGGTTCCGGATGCTGTACCGATTGTACTTCATCTTCTGTCAGCGGCAGACTGTCAGAAGATTCCCTCATGTTGACATTATATATGTATTCTTCTGGAATCGCAAATAATTTTTCTTTCTCTTTCTTTGTTTTGGCCAAGGCTCTTTGTTTGTTTTGGTCAGCATTTCCTCGCTGTTCTTCGCAACGAGGCGAAAGGTATTTTCTGTTCATCAGCAACTATCAAATGTCCTGCTGTAGTAGCCACCATGGAGGGTAGATGGCGGCTTGACCCTTCCACTGGATCTTGTTCTTTGACGATTTCTTTCCCTTTTGAGGAAGGGAGAATCCTAGTGCTGAATTTGAGTAATGAGGGCAATCCCTCTTCTTCTCGTTCTTCAATGGCATCCATCAGTGGATTTTCATACTCTGTGTTAACATCGTCAAATTTCATATCAAAGTCAATTATTCCGCCTTGCGGTACCTCATCTTTGTTTAAAGCAAGGTTCAAACCATCTTTGAAAGCAAAGATTAGCCGCGATCCTGACATCTCCTCCTTTAATTAACAGGGAGGCATCAATGAGTTTGAATTGTTTATGAACCAGAAAACGCATAGTTTAATTAACGTATATTTTATCTGGCGAACATATATGTAGAAAAGAACGGATGTAATATATGATACTAAGAATTTTCATTAATTTTTAATATTGATAAAAAAAAAGTTATCTAGTCATAGACTTTTTTAGGCCATATAATTAACCCCAGAACTATCTGAAGTTCACAAAAATTTTCATATATATGTGGAAAACTAACAGCAGCAAGCATTGTCATGTCGCATAGTAGGCCTTTAGGTATCATCTATTTATTGGAAGCATAGGCCTTTCTCCTTGAGAATTGATGAGTTGGTAAGCTCCTCCAACGTAGACCTTCTCAATGACAAATGGTCCCTCCCAAGTTGGCTCAAATTTTCCACCTATCTTGCGACGTGCAAGAATATGTCTTTTGAGAACAAGGACCAGGTCACAAATTTTAAATGTCCTTGGGCGGACCAGTTTATCATGAGCTCGTATCATCTTTGCTTGATATAGCTTCAGATGTTGTTGTGCTTGTAGACGTTTTCCTTCAAGACTTTCAAGTTCTTCAAGTCTGAGCATTGCATTTTCTTCAGTTGTAAGTTGGTTTGCAATGGCGACTCTGAGAGACGGCGTCTGTATTTCTAATGGTATCATGACCTCTGACCCGTATACGAGCATATAAGGTGTACATTGAGTGGGAGTTCTGAACGTCGTTCGGTAGGCCCACAGAGCTTCTAGCAGTTTATTGTGCCAGTCTCGTTTATTTTCATTGAGTATTTTTTTCAAAATTTGTACAAGTGTTTTGTTGAAGGCTTCAACTAACCCATTTGCTTTTGGATAATAAATTGTGGAATATCTCCAGTCTATCCCGTGTTTTCTGATGAAATTGTTCATTTTTGTTCTCTTGAAAGTTGTCCCGTTATCAAAGATAATTCTTCGCGGTACACCAAAACGGTAAACGACTTGGTCTTTGAAGAACTGTAGGACATGCTAAGCTGTAACCTCTCGTAGTGGAACTGCCTCTGCCCATTTAGAGAATTAGTCTGTCGCTGCAAGTATAAATCTATGTCCTTTGGAGGATGGAGGATCTATCGGACCCACTATGTCCGTACCCCAACACTCGAATGGCCACGAGGCAATAGTTTGGTGTAGCACATTCGGTGATTGGTGTAAGACCACTCCATGTATCTGGCACTGATGACATTTTTTCGCTGTATCCATGCAGTCAGACATTATTGTTGGCAATAATATCCGAGTCTTTTGATTTTCATTTTCATCTTTGATCCCAACTGGTGAGCACCACACAATCCGGCATGTATTTCTTTAACAATATCCTGTGCCTCGGCTTTGCTCAAACACCGTAGCCACATTTGATTAAATGATCTCCTATAGAGAACACCATTTATGAGAGCGTATGACTAAGCTCTCTTTGTAATCTGGTTTGCCTCGGACTTATCCTCTGACAGCTTTCCAGTATGCAAATATTCCATTAATGGCTTCCGCCAATCTTCGTTGATATTTAGGATTGCATTTATTGTGCTTCTTCTTTTTTGAGTTTATGTAAGGTTTCCATGTCAATTTTGGATAGAACTTGTCTGCCCTGTACTGTGATTTCTATGGAATTCTCCGGGGGACATGCCAATTCTTTAGCGAGATTTGCTAGAGCGTCGGCATGTGCATTATCTACCAAAGAATCTGATAGAAAGTCACATTAGGAATCTGCTCCAGCAGTTTCATCGTGTACTGGTAATATTCTGACAGTTTGGGCTTCAAAATTCTGTATTGTCCACCAATTTATTGAATGATGAGTTGGGAGTCACCATAGATGGTAATATCTTTTATGTCCATTAAGATTGCCAACTCTAATCCTGTAATCAAAGTGTTGTATTCTGCTTCATTGTTGGTGCAAGGCTTTGTCAGGTGGTATGAGAATCTCAGCACACCCTTGTCTGGAGTGATGAAAATCAAACCAACTCCTGCTTTGCCTGGTATGATTGTGCCCGAGCCTTTGTATTTTTGGCTAAAGAAGCACCATCGAAGTACATCTCCCAGTGTTGTGCACTGGAGGAATCTATTTGTAGAATTTGTTCGTCGGGTAACTCGTCATTGAGTGGGGACCCAGTTGGTAATGGGTGTGCAACAAGAAAGTCTGCTAATATCTATCCCTTGATAGCACGTAGGGGAACAAAAGTTATGTCGAATTGCAATAATATCATCGACCATCTTGCTAAACGTCTGGAGAGTGTTGGTCGTGTCATTAAATATTGCAACGGATTAATTCTTGAAATCAAAGTTACCTTGTGAGAAAGCATGTAATGCCTGAGCTTTTGTACTGCAAAAATTAAAGCTAGAAAATGCTTCTCAATTGGTGGATACCTTTTCTCCGTCGATATTAGACGACGACTCAGGTAATATAGTGCATTTTCTTTGCCCTCATTATTAACTTAGGCTAGTAAAGCTCCGAGTGAGTAATCTAAAGCCGCAGTATAAAGTATCAAAGGTCTCTCTGGGATAGGGGCTGCCAAAACAAGTGGTGTCATTAAATATTGTTTAATGTCATTAAAAGCCTGCTGGCATTTTTCTTCCCAAATAAATTTGGCAACCTTTTTAACCAATGCTGAGAAAGGCTGACACCTACCTGAGAGGTTAGAAATAAAACGTCTCAGATATGCCAACTTCCCTTGAAAGGAATGTAATTGTTTCAAATTTTTAGGGGGAGGCATTTCTAAGATAGCTTTAATCTTCTCTGGGTCGATCTCGATTCCCCGATGACGAACAACAAATCCAAGGAACTTCCCAGAAGTGACACCAAATGCACACTTTAGGGGATTCATCTTGAGATTATATTGTTATAATCGTTCAAAAATGATCCTCAAATCGTACAAATGGTCTAATTTTTGTTTACTTTTGATGACCAAATCATCCACGTAGCATTCTACTTGATTGTGAATGAGGTAATAAAAAATCCTCGTCATTGCTCGTTGGTATGTTGCTCCAGCGTTCTTCAAACCAAACAGCATTACTGTGTAGCTGAAAATTCTGATTGGTGTTCTGAAAGTTGTAAGTGCTGTATCTTCAGGAGCCATCTTTATTTGGTTATATCCTGATGATCCATCCATGAAGGAATAAATTTCATGTGTTGAAGCAATATCCACCATCATTTCTGGTATTGGTAGTGGAAACTCATCTTTCGGACACGCATTATTTAAGTCTCTGAAATCGACACAGACTCGTATTTGTCTGTTTTTCTTTTTAACTGGAACAATATTAGCTATCCATGTGGGATATTGTTCTTCTCGTATGAAATTAGCATTTATTAATTTCTTTACTTCGGCGATGACTTGCTGTTCACTTTCGAGGCGCATTCTCCTTGGGGCTTGTTTTATTGGGGTTATATTTTTGTCTACCCCGAGTTTATGAACTGCAACTTCCATTAACAGTCCTGACATTTCATTATAATTCCAGGCGAAGCAATCTTTGAATTCTCTTAACAATTCGACCAACTCTGAAGATTCTTCATTATTGAGTAGAGAACTTTTAAATGTTGCTTGACGATGTTCTTCAGTCCCAAGATTTACTTCTTTTAGTTCATCGATAGTTGATTTGATTTCTTTCTCAAATTCTAAAGGAGCATCTTCCACTAGCTGATCGGTAGAGTCATCCTCTATATCGAGGCAATTCTCACCAAAAATAACCATGCAAAATTCTGAATCATCGACTGGTCCCACTGTACCAAATCCAAGACCCTCTTTCGATTTTGGAGTGCGATTTTAAGAATTCCATAATTTCTCAAAAAATTGTAGTTTGTCTTTTGACATTTGCTTAGGTAAATTTCCTTGTTGAATTAACTTTCGCACATAAGGCGAGAAATAACCAAAAGGTAATTCCATTAATTCATTAGGATCCTCCAAATTTACATGATTTTCAGAGTTTACAGGGGTAGAAGCACGGTAAAACTTGATCGGGAACCAGCACAAGGGACTTCCTTAACCTCTAAAATCTTAACCTTTTGAGGAAAGATTAGAGTGAGGTTCAAGGTGTTCACATAGTGGTTTATCCGATCGTACATCATCTCATATTCGCTTTTCTCGTCATCTTCTAAGGAGATTCTATACCGAGGTTTCTTCTGTTTTGTCATTAGTATTTCGTCCTTGGAATTGTCTTCATCACCTATGTTGATGATAATCTTAGTCCTTTCAACAATTGTATCAACTCTTCTTCGTCCACGTCCCCGGCCTCGATCTCGAGTGCGTGAACTAAAAGAACTTTCACCATTATGCTCTAAGGAGGTAGTTGAATGGTCTTCTTTTTGTTCTTTTTTTGAATTTTTATTTGTTGTAACTTCTCGGGAGAAGACAGTTTTCTTTGAAGGTGTATAATAAACAGCATCTTTGTGAATACCAACCTCATGTACTGAAAATGGATGTAGATCTCCTTTAATGCAATATTCTTGTTTTTCTTTGCAGTATTTGATGCATTGGTGTAAGGATGACGGAACCATATTGTTCTCATGAATCCAAGGTCGACCAAGTAGAGCGTTGAAAGAGGTCTCGGAGTCGATGATATGAAATTTTG
>NEWO01000867.1:181011-199790 GCA_003013225.1 Phalaenopsis aphrodite
TATATATAGTTTAGAAAAATATGAAATCAATCTGACCTCATATTTTTTATAATTTAAATGAGAGAACACTATACCTCAAACCGTGTATTTATCCCGAAAGATAAACACAAGACTTGAGGATGAGGCTCAATCAAAGAAACTAAGAAATATATGACATCTGTTTGGTATGCAAAACCATTTTATTTGCCAACAAATTCCCTTATTTACTATGAAAAATTAAATACGGTTTATATTAAGCTGGGTTTGGAAAAGCTTCCTATAAGAGAAAGCCCTTATAGTTAATTACATCTTAGATAACTGAAATCACCTACAAAAACTCTCGATAAAAATCAGGAAATATTGTCTTCAAAGAGGTCAAAAGGATAACACTTTTCAACAAGCTCGAACGTAGAGGTGTGAAATGGAAATGACTCAAATTTGGAGCATTTTGTTGTAGAGTCCAAAGGAGGAAGAAGTAAAGGATGTCATAGACTCGGAGGAGAACCTCAGTGACTTTCCAAGCTATCCTAATATTTGGCTTCAGTTTTGAGGAGAAATTATTTGAATGTTTCATTCTACCAATTTTATTAATTTGGGGATTACATTTTTATGAAACGATCACACAAATAGCCTGGAAGATGTGAGGGTTTAGGTCGTGACGAACGATAACCTCAAAATCCTAAGGCAATTAGGTCTTATATTACATAACATGATTGTGCAAAGTCCTACAGATAAGGTGAGAACTTACGTTGCATAAGCAAAAAACCTCAAAATCTTGTGGCTTATTGTTTAATTCTAAGGAAAGGATGGTTTAGCTGATGTAGAGAGGTTTTGCTGTTGAAGATGGTTGTGCTGCCCACAATGCTAGCTCTAAGCTCCTTGTCATGAGGAGTTTATGTTTTCTAGTGTGTCAGGTTATGATATCAAATCAATTATCCCTATGGTTAAAGTTCTTTAAATGTTATTGGGCATGTAAAAGTTGATTAGAGCGACACTAGTAAGGATTCTATGGTTCCCTCGTTTCGGTACCACTATTTTTTCTATCTGATTCACTTAGTCCAAATTAATTTACTAAACTCAACTTAATGAATTTTTACTTTCATTTAGACTGTGTGAAGTCTCGTTAGCAACCATAGGTTACCTCCTCCGAGGGATTCCCGATCACCCAATAGAGACGGCTTAATTTAGTTACAATTGTGGTTTCGTGATGTTTGTGATTAAATTTTGAGTTGTCTTATATTTTGATTATTATTGAGGTGATTTTTATCTTGATTGATTTTAGTTATGATTTATGTTTTGTAGCTACCCTAGCAGTTTTAGGTTTTCATGCAGGGTAACATCATTGTTGGACATGCAAGTTTGAAATAAGAAGTACAAGAACGTAAATGCATTAATTTAAAAGCGTACCTGTCGAGTCTTCTCGCTCCAACACCTGAAAGGTTGTACTTGCAAGTATTTCAAGAAGGTTTAAGTTGTAAGAGTAGATGAGTGTTTATCTAGCTATGATTTTGTCCCATTTGCCCTTAAGAATATCCAATAGATTTCAAAAGGTTTAAGTTGTGTCCCTAAATCATTTTGAATATCTCTTGAAATATCTCAAGTTCATTTTGATCTTATCATAATTTTCCAATAATCATTTGAGGCTAGAGTGTGGCTACCCTATTGCTCATTGAAGCTTAAAAATTTAATTAACCCAAGGATAGGATACTCTATTAGTCAATTATTGTTTTATTTAAAAGTTATGTGAGTGGGTGCCCTTAAGGCATGTTTGAATCTTTTAAGATAGTTGTGCCTGGAGTTAAAGTCAGTCTTGTAGTGCTTAAAGATGTTAATCAACAATCATATCATTTTCTAAATCCAATCAACTTGAGTTTAGACACCAAACCTGTGTCACTACCAAGCCTTTAACAATCATAATGAGTGAAATTGGGGTTTTCAAAGTTTTGATTTAAATACCATATATCCTTATTAAATGATCACATTATCCTCAACTTTAGGCTTAAGAAAACTAAATTATCAGCTTCCGCCTTAAGCCCATCACTTCAAAATCATTTGATCTTTAATTAACTTCCATTTCATGAGGATTATGAGAAAAATTCTTTAAGTTGATGTTGTGCAAGGGTGTTGAATGGGTTTCTACCATTTAGCCCCATTGTATTTTAATCATTCAAACACGTTTATTAAGATCAAATTTAACCATTTTCCCTTTGATAATCCTAAATTTTGATTAAAGCACCAAATTCTAAAATTTCCACTTTTCCCTTGGGGTATTTCACCTCATAACTCAATAAACACAACTCAAATGATTTTGAGAGTTTTGAGTATCAAATCTATGAGGTAATTAGGATATTAGAGGAGGATATGTGGACCTCTCAAACTTTAATTTAATTTAGATAATAAGATTTTTAAAAGGTGATTTATTTAACTTCCCAAAATAAAGTTTTTATTTATGAAAATATTAGCATAAGATTCCTTAGGTTAGAAAAATACTTTGGAAAAATTTCATGATTTTTTTGAATTAAATTTTTATTTTTATTATTTTATTTTAGATCAATTTTCATGATTTATTTTAAATAGAAAATAGTGTTTTAATTACAAAAATTATTTTTATATTTTTATTAAACTTTTCTGAGTTTAGAAAACTGAGAGAATTAAATTTTATATTTTTGTGAATTTTAATTTATTTATTATAATTATTTTTAGTGAGAAAAATTCATTTTTCAGATTTAAAAATTTATTTTTTACTTAGGAAAATTAGGAAAATTATTTTATTGAGTCTCAAGTGATCAGAGAACAGTTAGGGACATTTTAACATATTTTTTTTATTTTAGGAATTTTTATTTAATATTAATTATTTTAAATTCAAAATGAGACTCAAAATCAAGAAATTTACCAAAAATATATCTTATTTTTCCTAAGTGCTCATGATCACAAGTAACTAACAAAACCACTTTTCATAATTTTTTAAGTATATTTAATTTATTATAATTATTTTTTACAAAAATACAAGCTTTCTTAAAAAACCCACTTTAGTGGTTAAACTAAGCCAAATAATTTTCAAAATTTTACAATGGGTAGATATGATTTTTATAAACAATGAGGAGTTGACTTTGTTAAGTTTTGATTTGTATTTAGTTTAGACAAATTAATACAAGGTATTCACATTTATCTAAGTATAGAAATTTATAAAATGATTCAAAGCATCACAATATTTTTTCTAGACTTTCGTGACCTCAAGAAACCTACTAAAATGGTTCTCATAATTTTTCAAGTGATGTTTTGATTTATTTAATTAAAATAAGCCAAAATGGTCACCTTAGCTTGAAAATTAGGTTTAGAATCATAGAGATGCTCTTTGACCTTGGAAAAATTAGACAACATCCCCTCTATGATGGAGAATTAAAATACCACAGAGGGTAATTAATTCATTTAAAATTATATTTTTGAAAAATAATTTTTATTTTTGGCCCACATTCTTCTCCTCTATTCACTGAGCAAGAGAGTATTTTTCTTTTATTTTTATGATTTTTCTAGAGAAAGATATAGATTTTTGAAGTTTAGACATTTAAAATGGTTCAAAGTTCCCATATTTTTCTACTTATCCATGCAACGCCAACTCATCCTCGTCCACTCCAAAGGCTCCACAAGTCGCTTCGCCATTTGTCATTGTTAGCCACGTAACCTCCACACAGACCACGCTTTATGCACCATGGCTCTGTCTGGCTTGATCTCCTCCGTCTGTTGAACACACGCACGATCGGACAGCTCTCCGTTATCGTCCGCAAGTGACCTATCCCATGATCTGTTCACACTAAAACCTTAAGATCCTGGCCTAGACGTAACTAAATTGTATAGGGTTTGTTTCTAAAGCTCGTCTACTCAAGACAAACCTATCTATATGGTATGAAATAAAGTAAATTTGTATGAACAGTAAAAATAAATTTGGATTAGGGTAAGGGTTCAATACCTTTGTCTGAGAGGGGAGGCCTCAATAAGATGATTGTGGTAGCTTTGATTGGTCCCAACGAACCTTTGGATGAAGTCCAGAGCCTTTGTGAATGGTCTAGGTATTAATTCGATCAAGGTGGTTTTCAGGTGTTGGTCTACAGCTAGGTTAGAGGCTATTTCAGAGGGGCCTTTGTTGGGAATCAACTTCTCTCACTGTGAGGATGGTGTGAGTACAAGTAATTGGAGTTTGGTGAGTTATGGAGCTGTGGAAAGTTCTGTCCTGGTTTTGGCAGAAATTTGAGCTCAAAATTGAGCTTCCACAGTGGGGATCAGCGGGGGAAAATGGTGGGCTTGAACTGAGGAGGTCTTAGGGAGTTTCTGAGAGCAATTTGATAGAGTTTTTTAAAGAAAATTTTAGCTCTTTTTTATTGGCCATGGAGGTGATGTTTAAATAAAATGGCCTAGGGTAGCTGTCATGGCTAATTAAGGGATGCAAAATGGCGCTTAGGTAGAGGCTTTTAAGTTGTTAAAGCCAATTGGAATTGGCCAGCTCAAATGGCTAAGTTTGGGTTGAAATTTTGGCTTGAGGCTCCTGGTTTTAGTGTTTTTTGGCCACTAGGCTGGCTAGCAAGGCCAGGGGGGTGGCCCGGAGGTCAGGTGAGCCAGTGGGAGGGTTAATTAAGGTTAACCCTCAATGACAAGTGATGATGGGGGAGATCTTTGTTTAAGGCCCATAAATTGGTATAAATGCCTTAATTTAGGGATCCAATGGTCCATAGCTCACCATGGCTAGTCCAAGTTGGTTTAACCTGGTCAATAGAGTGTGCTTAGTGGTCGTGGAGTCATCAATTTGGTGGTTTTGAGATGGCTAAGCTAATTTTGGTGCATGGGTCAAATTTGAGTACAAATGGCTAAGCATTGGGTTTGGGTTAGGCTAGCAATGAATTTGAGCTCAATAAATTGATTAATATTATATGGATGATTGTCATGTTATGTTGCATTATTTGAGTCCAATTAGAAGCTCAATTTGAAGGATTTTGATGTTTTGGTCAATTTGGGCATGTTGGACTAGACTTAGGTCTAGGTTGGGCAAAAGTTGGGTGAGGTTAAAGTTGATTGTTTAAAATGGTCTATATGAATGTCATGAAGATTTTTCAACATAAATTGTGTGCCAATTTTTGGGTTAATGCATTCAATTTGGTAGAATTTGGAGACATAGCCAATTTGGGGTAAATTTAGGAATTTTTGGACTTGAGTTGAAATTAAATGAAATTGAGGCTTCACCAAGGCAAAATGAAGGTCATTTTTTGTTTGTAGAAGTGTTATAATTTATTTAGGATCATAATTGTGGCAAATTAAGTAGGCTATGGGGTTCAATTTGGGGAGATTAACTCATATGGCCAAAATTGGGGGTTTGACTTAGATCAAGATTGAGCTCAAAGCATGGGCCAATTTTTCTTTAATGTGATTTATATTGGGCATATGAAATGTTAATTTGAGCTTAAAATTGCAAATTGAGGGAAATTGGGACCAAATTGATGGACATTTAAGGTAAATTTGAGGAAATTTGGCCTTTAAAGGT
Organism: Phalaenopsis aphrodite; assembly: GCA_003013225.1. Lineage (NCBI taxonomy): Eukaryota > Viridiplantae > Streptophyta > Magnoliopsida > Asparagales > Orchidaceae > Phalaenopsis > Phalaenopsis aphrodite. The sequence goes on from NEWO01000867.1 coordinate 186,521, forward strand.
AATTTTGGGGGTTTGGTCAAAATGATCAAAGTGGCCAAGTTGGGTTCAATTGAAGGGTTAAAATTGGTTTTAGAGACATTTGAAGTGATTTTAAAGGTTTTGGGAAAGTTTGGGGTGCAAAGGGTATTTTTGAAATTTTGGCAATTTTGGGGGTATTTTTATAGTTTTGGAATTTTTGCGTGATTTTGGGTAATTGGGGTATTTTGAAATGGTTTGAAATGACGTTTGAAAATTTTAGGTACTTTCAGTGAATTCAGGAAATTTTTGCCAAATTTAATATTTTCAAGGGCATTTAGGTAATTTGGGTGGATTTCGGGGTAAAAGGCCAAGTTGGGTATTTTTTGTAGAATTAGGAAGCCAACCACCATATGTGAACTATGAAACAATGGAATCCCCATTTGGGTCCTCTATGTATTGATCTTAGCTAAACCCTAGCCTAGGGCTAGTGGGTTTAGGGGACCATCTACATGAGTCTCCCAAAGGAATCAAGGGATCAAAGTCAACCATTTTGGGTGTAGGGTTGTGAGTGATTGTGGGTGAGAGTGAGTGTAGGTGAGTGAACTAGCTCCAAACCAACAACCAGGGCTAACCCTAAGATCAGACAATCTTATGGGGCTCATCTTGAGCTCCCTTATATTGGCCCCACGTCTTAAGTGCTAGAGGTTAGGACCAATATGTGGAACATCAAGTTGAGCTAGGAGGGGTTTAGAATTTCTAATGGTGAGGGTTCCTTTTCTAGTTTTATAAGAATAGTAAATAGGAAAGTACTATGGCTAGACCTTAGGAAACTAAAGAGGGAAAACTAAACCTCAACCAAAAGTGAGGTCAAAAGAGATTGAATCCTATGATGAAACAAATGGTTAAGAAATAAATTATAAAATGGTTTGCTGCAAGAATAATATTTCCTATTTCAGATACTGCTTGGGTGAGTCCAGTTCACTGTGTTTCGAAGTAAGGAGGTGTAACTGCAGTGACAAATGAGCATAATGAACTAATATCAACAAGACAAGTCACTCGTTGGTGAATCTACATAGATTATAGAAAATTAAATTCTACCACCTAGAAGGATCATTTTACTTTACCCTTTTTGGACCAGATGTTGGATAGATTCGCTGGGCACAAATATTTTTATTTTTCAGATGGATATGCCAGTTATCACCAATTATCTATTGCCCCTGAGGATCAAGAGAAAACAACATTACTAGTCCTTATGAAACTTTTGCTTTTAGGCAAATGCATTTTGGATTATGCAACGCACCTGCAACATTTCAAAGATGTATGATGTCAATTTTCAGTGATTTGATTGAAAAAGGGATTGAAGTTTTTTATGGATTATTTTTTTTGTATTTGGAACTTCCTTTGAAATATGTCTAAATCAACTAAAGAACATTTTGGAACGTTGTGAAAAGACTAATCTCATTTTGAACTGAGAGAAATGTCAGTTTGTGGTTACAAAAGGAATTGTTCTTTTACATAAAATTTTATAAAATGACATGAAAGTAGTTTCTGTAAAAATTCAGGTTATATTAAACCTACCTCCACCAACTACTGTAAGATGAGTTAGGAGCTTTTTGGGACATGTTGGATTCTACATGCGATATATCAAATATTTTTCAAAAATTACTAAGCCTTTATGCCAACTTTTAGAAAAAGATGCAAAGTTTAACTTTAACCAAGATTACCTTAAAGCTTTTGAAACTTTAAAGGAAAAATTGATCACTACTCCTATAATTGGTTCACTGCACTGGGAGAAACTTTTTGAATTAATGTGTGATGCTAGTGATTATGCAGTTAGAGCTATTTTAGGGCAGAAATATGATAAGATTTTCAAGGTCACATATTATGCTAGTAAGACTCTTAATGATGTCGAGATTAACTATACCACCAAAAAAATAGAGTTATTAGTCATTGTGTATGCTTTTGATAAGTTTGGATCATTTTTAATTGGAACTAAAAGTGTTGTGCATATTGATCATTCTGCTATTAAATATTTGATTCAAAATAAGGATGAAAAACTAAGATAAATTAGATGGATACTTCTGATGCAAGAGTTTAATTTTATACTAGTCAATAGGAAAGGAACTGATAATCAAATAATTGATCATCTATCGATGTTTAAATAGGAAGAAATACTTGATCTGGAGAGAGAGATTAAAGATACTTTTCCTGATGAACAACTTTAGGTTGTAAGAGGATGGAATACCTTGGTATGCTGATATTGTGAATTACATTGTTAGTGGTATTTTACCACATAGACTGACAAAACAAAAGGAAAAGAAATTCATTTATGATGCAAAATCTTATTTTTGGGGTGATTCTCATTTGTATAAACAATGTAAAGATTTAGTTATAAAACGATGTGTGTCTTATAAGGAAATTCTAGAGATTATGTAAAAATGTCATGATTTTGAATTAAGAGGACATTTGGGGAATGATAGAACTGGTCGAAAGATTTTACAATCTGGATTTTACTAGCCTACTCTATTTATAAATGTTAATATATATATATATATATATATATATAAACATGTGATCAGTGTCAGAAAGTAGGTAATATTTCTAGAAGAAATGAAATGCCTCTAAATTTTAATTTGAAAATTGAAATTTTTTATGCATGGGGATTAAATTTTATGTGACCACTCATGCCTTCATTTGGAAATATTTATATATACATTGAATGAAGTGGATTATGTTTCAAAATGTATAGAAGCAATCGCCTTACCTAGATGTGATGCTCGGAATGTTTCAAAAATTTTAACTAAAAGTCTTTTTACAAGATATACAATGTCGAGAGTAATCATTACTGATGGAAGATCTCATTTTAGAAATGCAACAATTGCAAGATTGGTGGAAAATTATAATATAATACATAAAATTACAACTGATTATCATCCTTAGCCTGGTAGTTTAGCTGAAGTGTCTAATCGTGAAATTAAGAGAATTTTGGAGAAGACTATTAATCCTAACAAAATGAATTGGTTTATTGAATTAGATACTGCATTATGGGCATACAGGACAGCTTATAAAATAGCTATAGGAATGTCCCCATATAGATTAATTTTTTGGAAGACCTGTCACTTGCCAGTTGAATTGGAACATAAAGTTTGTTGGGCGATAAAAGAAGTTAATTTCAATTTAAAGAAGCTCGTGAGAAAAAATTATTGCAATTGAATGAGCTTGAAGAAATTAAGAATGAATCTTACGATAACGCGATGATTTATAAGGAAAAAAATGAAAGAATTGTATGAAGAGAAGATAAATAAAAGAGAATTTGAACCTGGACAAGAAGTTTTATTATATAATACAAGATTGAAATTATTTCCTCGAAAATTAAAGTCCAGGTGGAAAGGGCCATTTAGAGTTATAAAAGTCTATGCGTATGGAGTAGTCAATATTGAAGATCCCAAAACTGGAAGAATATTTAAAGTGAATGGACACAGATTAATACCTTATTTTGATGGTCAAAGACCAAATGCTAAAGATATTTTCATGTTGGATCACCCATAATGAGAATAGGAATGTCGGGCAGAAGACATTATACCTATTGCTTTGTGGGAGGCAACCCATATGTATCATTGTTTACTTTAATTTTTAAGTTTTTTTTTAAATCTTATATGTATGTCTATGTTTATGTTTATGTCTTTACGTAATCCGTGTATTTGAGAAAAATGTTTAGAAACATCTTTGTTAACCTAATTTTGTGAAAACACTGAGAATTTTTTTGATCAAAATCGAAACAGCCAAAATTTTGGAACTAGTGCATGATGTGCCAGATTGGCACATGATGCACCAGATTGGCGCATGATGAGCTGAATTCCATAAAGCTGGTGCATGATGCACCAGATCGATACATGAAGCGCCGCATATACAAAAATGACTTCAAACATTTCAAATTATAATTTTTTTTTGTGGCGAAAGGGAAAATGAGGGAAGAGTCACCACTTTTCAATTCCTATGGCTTCCCACTCTAGAAACTCTGCCAGATTTGGATTTTTTAACTAAAGATAGTTCATCAGTTTCGACGCACAGAGTTACATGATCAAATTATAATGAAGAAGAGGCTTATCAAAGAGAGGGGATTTTTGAATTGAGGATTCAACACGTTGAATACTTGAGTTAAAGAAGTATTGCGTAGAGGCGTTGGGAAGTACTTTGCTACACTACTGTCTCTGTAGTCATCCCTGTGGTGAAATAATTTTATACAAATCTTCATGGGATCAACCAAGCAATGATTTATATGGGAGGCAGGTTTTTGCAGTTCACTCCCTCGAGAATCAATGAAATTTTTATGATTGAGAACGTGCATGTCTGCAACTATGAAAATTTTAGCCCTACAAGAGACAACAACGATAAAGTCTACCATTACCTTACGGATGAAGTTGCTAATTGGGAAGCCTGAGATGATGGGAATGTGAGTTTTTCTTCATCATTATTAAATCCTACTTCAAATGCATGACATTTCTTCATTTTCTCGAAATTACTGCCTACTATGAAAATTAGTAAGGTCACTAAGGAGAGTGCTATCCTGAATTATTGTATTCAAACTGGAAAACCTGTTGATATTGGAACCATAATTGTAAAATCAATTTTGTGTTTGCTCGTGAATGGATATGCAACTAGATTGGGACATGCATCTACTATTTTCCAACTCTGCAGTCAATCTCAAGTACCTTATGAAAGTTGGGAGAAAGTACAAATGCCCTAGAAGATGATGGATCCTGAAGTCTACTATATTGCACTAGAATGGGAGATGAAAATGATATGAATGTACTAATTGATCAAGGACCCATAATTCATCACCTATTCAGCCTTATTACAACTTGAGTGCACTTTCAAAGAGAATCAAGAAGATAGAGAAAGAGGTGCATAATTTTATGCATGCAATTGAGAATATTTCTGAAATGCTGGAACACCTAGATTGGAGACTCAAGGAAAATTTTGAACATACAGGGCGTATTGAAGATGGTCAGGTACGTATGTTCAAGAAGCATGCGTGAATTGAGGTGGAAAATTCAATTGATGAATTTCTATTTCGGCCCTTCTACAAATGTGCACTACCAGTCTATGGGAGATATCCATGAGGAAGAGAGTGAAGAAGATGTTTAAAGTTGAGTTAAGCATGGAACATTTTATTTAGTATTATTTGATTAAGTATGTTATGTTAGATTACCTTTATTCACTATTGTTGTACTATCTATATTTATTGTTTGAAGATTAATGTCTAGATTTCAGTGTTAGGACAACGTTTTGCTTTAGAACACTGAATTTGTTATGTGTTGGCTTCAAAAATGTTAGTTTGTAATAACAGAGACTTTGTATATAAATATGAGTTTTGTGTTTTTTATGAAAATTTGGTGTTAGTTTGATGTTTAATTATACTTAGAAAAGTTTATTTGAGTCAAATAGAGGTTGACGTAAAGTGGTACGGAGCATATTTCTGCAGAAACTGAGATCTGGGAAAAATATGTTCTGGTGCATGATGCGCCAGATTGGTGCATGAAGCGCCAGATTGACGCATGATGCGCCAACTTACAGAGTCTTGGCGCATGATGCGCCAAAGGTTCGAACACACCATATCGGCTAAAAACCCCACAAAATTGCATGAAAACCTCCTTTTTTTCCGCTTAGTCGTCTTCCACCTCTAACCTTTAGTCTAGGGCAACACATTACGGGCTAAGGAGAAGGGTTTGGAGGCCAAAAATCAAAGATTTCATCTTATTTTGGTAAGAGCTTCACTTTAACTTAGAAATTTTTTATTTTCCCCATGGATTTTGGGAGATCCGAAAAAAGGGATTTTTGATGAAAATGCATGAAGAAAACACATGGTGAAAAGTTTCTTAACAAAAAATCTTGCTTAGGGAGTTTGATTTGTGATTTAGTAATTTATTTGAAATTTTTTGGATTTTCGTAGAATCTCTAATGGCTCCGCTCACAAAAAGAGGAAGAACGTTGTCAAATTTGATGCCCGAAAGTTCATTAATTTCAAGGCCCAACACTATTATAATACATAAATTGAGACTCGAAGATTGATCCAGGGAAGAGCATATACGAACCCAGAAAGCAAGGTTGAAAGGTTGATTCTCGCTAGAAATTTGGAGTGATTCTACTACTTCACTGCTGTAACGATCATCCCGAAGGTTCGGGAGTTCTATGTCAACCTAGGTTCACGACGGAAGATCATCTTTTTGTGAGAGGTACGCAAATTGAGTTTAACTTCGGAAAGATTAATGTGTTATATGGGTTGAGGAATGTCTTCCATGATGATTATGCTACTTTTGTTATCTCTGATTCATCACTAGAAGAAGTCATTGCCTTTCTGATTGATGGAAGACAGGAGTGGAAGATAAAGAATAACAAAATAATTAACTTCCCTGCTTCCATGTTGACGATTCATTTCAAAGTATGGCACCACTTCATCTCTTCCATACTTTTACCTAAAAATCATCTTGCTGGTGTTACAAAGGATCAAGTTGTGTTGAACTAATGCATTCAGAACATGAAGACAATAGACTTTGGTGTGCTTATAGTTAATCACGCTCAGAGTATTGCTGGTAGTGCTACTGTTTGAGGCTTGGGATATCCTACCCTATTTTTTACTCTAACAAACAGGAGTCAAATTCCATAAAAATGAAGAGAGATTATAGCCTCAGAATCTGATTGGGAGGCACATGAATGAAAGAGTAGATTCATTTGTTTAGTCTAGAAGTAGAAGAAGGGATAGGCCCTCTACATCTGCTGTAGGGGCATCTACTTCTAATTTTGCATCATTAGAAGGTATTATGGCCCAGCTCATGATTCAAAAATATGATATCATAAATATAAAGACTCGATTGGGGGACATAGATGCAAGTAATGAATATAATGATGAATATCAGCAAAGGAGAGTTCAACATGATAAAGATTTTCAAAATGTTGTGCTTAGACACTTCATGGGTGAATTTAATGTGAACTTTCGTGCTTGCCCCAACTTTATTCCTTATACTCCCATTCAAGATGAAGATGAAGAGGCAGGAGAAGAAGAAGAAGGTGATGATGATGAATATGATGAGGAAGGAGATGAGAACTGATAGTTTTGTTTATGTTTGATTAGATATTATGTGTTGGTTGTATATTTGTTTGTACTATGTTCCACTTTTTTTTAGACTTGTTGGATTTAAGACTTTTATGTTCTGTTGTGGACCTGTAATTTGTAATAGTAATAATAGACCTTTTACATTTTAGTTTTAGTTTTAGTATTTTTAGTTTGAGCATGTTGAATGTTTAGTATTTTTAGTTTTTTCTTTTCAGTTTCAATATTTATGTTTTAGTTTCGGGTGAATTCTTTAGAATATATTTTGTTTTATTTAATGCTTAAAAGTCTATATGTAGTTTTACAGTTAGTACCTGCAGTATTCAGAACCAATTTCAAGTTCACAGATCCTCAACAGGTTAGTTTTTATTTTTATGCATTTATTGTTTTCTTTCACGAACTAAAATTTTGTACTAAAATAATTTTAAAATCATTTAAAAATTTAAGATTGTGGGGAAAGAAAAATTTCTTTTGAAATGGAGAAAACTAAATTTTATTTGTACTAAAGTAACTATATTTTGTAAAATTAATTTAACATGACCTGGGATATTAAGATTTAATTTTAAATGACTATACTTATGTTTATAAATATTATAGTAAATTTAGGTAAAAAGTTTTTAATAATCAAGTCAATTCTAAAGTTAAAGATATTTGGTATGATAGGATAAAACTATGTTTTTCTTTCTTAAGTAACGAAAAATTATATTTTTGAAGTGTTAAGAATTTTAGAGTTTCATGTAAGAAGAAAGGAATGAGACTTTATAAAAAATCATAAACTCGTATGGCTTCATTAAATAAGGAGAGGTGTGGAGTTTTAAGTTTAAGAAGAGGATAGTGAAGCTCAAAACAATTAAAGGCTATCCATAAATAGTAATCCTTACTTGAAAAAGGAAAAAAAACAGAAGGGATTAAGATCCTAAAAGAAAAAAAATGGGTGAGGAGAAGCTTGAGGAGTTGCCTAATAAAAAATTGGCTTCACTTGAATCAACTTAAGGAAGGAGCTTTATTACACTTTCTAAACTTGTATTGAAGTATTAGTAGCATTTCTAGTAAATTTTTTGTGAAGATCTTCTTCATATGAATGTTCTAAATGTCCTTAGCATGAAAAATTGCAATTCTTCTTGAAATGAATAAAGATTCAGAAATCTAAAATTTGATTACTAGATATTCCTAGACTTAGAGTTTGAACCTAAATTATTAAAGGTTTTTCTTAATTTTTGCTATTCTATTTATTGAACTAAAGTATAGATGTGATAAGTTATTCTCTATTCTAAAGTCATATTTTTTTATGTAATAAAAGTGTCACTTGCGGACAAGTAATAATTAAGTTTAGGGGATTTTAATACACAAAAATACTATATTGTTTTAAGTACCCTTTTTATATCTTTTTTTATGATATTGCACATTGAAGAAAGATATTTTTGTATTTTTATTGCAGGTATACCATTTTTTGGCATTACGAGCAAAAATGGCAAAAAAAAAAGAAAAATTTGGAGCAAAAAAGGCCAATTTTGGGGTTTGGCGTGTGATTCGTCAAACTAGCACATGATGCACCAAAATCCAGAGCACTGGCACATAAAGCGCCAGCTATGACATTTTCAAACTAAGGCGGTTCGAGATTAATTTTGTGCAAATTTTCGAAGGGACACTTGTTCTAAACACCCCATGGAGTGATTTAATGCATTTAGACACTTTTGATGGTTCTAATTTAAAGGGATTTGACTCTTGGATCAAAGACGCACATCTTCTGAATTCAAAGGTTTAAATTTTGAATTTTGTAGGGAAATTGAAATTCTTTTCAGAGGAGGCAGCTTAAAATAAAATCAAGTTGGAAAAGTACTTATAAAGGGTAAAGGCAGGTGGCATGAGAACCAAGAGGGAGAGATAGAGCGAAAGTCAAGGGCTTGGAGATTGTCTTCTAGAGTCGTAAGAGGAGAGGGAAGTTCAGAGATTTCTTCTTCATTACACTTCTAAAAGAGAATTGATAGTGTTTGTAAAGAGAGAAAGGCTTGGAGAGAACTTCTAGGGATTTGTTTGGGAAAGATTTTGAGAAAAGTTTTATTTTTCATTTCTTTTGTTTATAAACTTGTTTCGATATATGAAGTCTGTGTTTTATCGTATCCTTCTTATGAATTCTGAGTAGTCTCTTTATCCTTCTCCCTGCTATGAAGAAATGATTTTGTGAAAAATTGATTTTGCTTTCTACGATTTTAAATTTCGATAATTTGTGGTGATTTGAACTCTGGTCTTCATTTACTTTTTAATCTGGCCAATTGAATTTTTAAAATTTATTGAGAAACATATGTTATAAAAAGGGATATGACATCTACAAAAAAGGGAGAATCACATTTTATTTCATGAGAGAGTATGTCATCTGTAGGATTGGGTGCAATTAAATAGGGAAATACTCTTTTGTTGGATATAAAATTACAAGATTTTAAGGTGACAGATTAGAATCCCCAAATTGGTTGAGTTGATTGAAAACTAATGCGAGCATGTTAACACTCAAATGAGGGAGTAGTGACAGTTGGTATCCTTCTAGCCTAACCACAGAATTAGGGACTAAAATCTGGATTATTTAATATTCTTTATAGTGTTGGGAAGAGGGTAGAGAATAGGATTGCTCCTATTTGACACAAAACAGTTTTTAAATATATTTTTCAAATTATTTCAATTTCTTCACAAGCCATATTCTCATTGTAAAGGGTAAAAGTGTTTTCTCATACTTGAACTTTTCGTCAACAAAAACCTTTATTTTATTTCAGCAATTTAAGTTTTGAAAGTTTAGCATCTAGTTTAATTTAACTATTGTGGTCATACATTTGCATATTTAGTAGCACTTCACTTGAGTAGTTTAACTTCAAACTTCGTACTTTACTTTGTTTTTATTTTTTTTAAATTTTAGAATAGAATATTAATAGCTAGCTTATATATATTTCCAGCTTCCTTGTGGGATCAATATCTAGGACTCCATTCTAGCCCTGTATTACTTGAATGATATGTATACTTGTGTTATATGGAGAATTGAATTGGGAGTTTAAAGAAGGTTTTAAAGGTAAATTATTTTAATTAAAGTTACATTATTTTTTCATTTATATTGCATATTTATTATTAATTAATCCAAAGTTTTTGCGCATCAGTGGTACCAAAAAAAGTCACAACTTTTGTATAAACTGTGGAGATGCCTGCATGGATGAAAATTGAAGGGTTTGTGGTACCTTTTGGAGTTGGTTCTAATTCTATCCCCCAGAAGATGTAGTTGGACCCTAAACATAACCTACAACAGAAGAAACCCCACAACTTGCTGAAGCACATTTGCGGGAATGTAAAACACTCCCATCTCCTAATCTAGTCCAAGAAATCCAGCAGACTGTGGAAGTTGAATGGAAATTTTAGAAAGCGATTAAGAAGAAGAAAATACCTTGGGAAGGAAAGGAAGACAATTATATATTGGAGGCTGGCAGTTCATATTCTACTAGCACGGAGTCCCTCACTAGGCTTAATAGGGGGAGAGCTAAGACTTCCCACCATGATTAATCTACTATGCTGGAATATAAGGGATTTCGCCCACCCTCTTTCTCTAAAAAGGCCACAAAATTTAAATAGAAAACACAAATTACGGTGTCCAGCAATCTTGGAGCCTTTGTCCCATCATAACCCTAAAAAATTCCTCAAATTCTTCCCTAGTTTTGGTCTATTTTACAACCCAAATAACAAGATGTAGTTGTCTTGCAAATTGGAGTTGGGATGTATCATTCTGCAAAATCACCCACAATTCCTTCATTTTTTCTTTGACTATAGCAGGTCAGAATGGCATGGCTACCAAATTCTATACTGGGTGTACAAAAATAGCTAGACTGGAGCTATGGGATGAACTCAACCTCATTAGTCAACATGCTGATAAAGGATGGTTGGTGGGGGGACTTTAAATTCTTTGACTACCCCACTAAAAAGAAAGCAGGTAGACCCCATAATTCTTCCACGATGAATACATTTTATGAGAACATTCAAGCTTCATGTTTGTTTGATCTAGGTTATACTGGTCCTGACTTCACCTGGAGAAGGGGCATGTCCTGGGAGAGACTAGACATATTTCTTGTTAATTACCAGAGGCTACAGAACTTACTGTATACAATAGTAACCCACCTCATCCTTATTGAATCTTATCATAGTCCTCTTCTCATTACTATTTCTACAGCTCACAATTAAGGAAAGTCTTATTAAGATACTTAAACATGTGATCTACACACAAGGACTTCATCAATACAGTTAAAGCTCATTGGAGAGATATAGATCATCCCAGCCCTTTGATCAGATTATGGCGCTTAAAAAAAAGGTTGGGAAGGCCCTCACCTAATGGAATTGGAACACCTTTGGCAATGTTTTGGCAAGGGAAGAATAAGCTGAAAGAGAGCTGGTGGACATGGAATCTGATGCACCAAAAATATATGTATTTTTAGACCAACATCTTATACTCATTTTTGGTGATATTGCACTTTAAAGGAAGATATTTTTCATGTTTTATTGTAGTTTGATGATTTTTAGCACTTGGAGGAAAAAGGAAGCAAAAAGGACGGAATTTGGAGTCAAAATGGCATTCTAGAGGGAAATACTCAGCGCCGACGGCGCAAGCATGGATGCCAATGACATCAGCATGAAGGAAGGAGTCCAGAATAGTGGAGGTGCCAACAGATTCTGACTGAGCTCCGATGATGCCATTTTACAGAGAGCTCCAAATTAATTTTGAGCCACTAGCACTGACACTTCCAATGTTGATGTTGGGCAAATTTCTAGAAGATTCAAAAAATCTGGATGCTTTTTGAAGAGTTACTTGACACATCTCTTAGAAAACAGACATTATACTCTATTTAGAGCAAAAATTGAACAGAAAAACAACTCCCTGAGTGTCTCATCATTTTCCACTAGTGTTACATCGTGTGTATTGTGTAATGTATTGAGTTTTGAGTCAGAGCTTTGAGTTTGACGGTGAGTGTAAGTGTGATTTCTCCTTTAAGAGTTGTTGGAGAGGGAGAGAGTTAAAGATTTCTTCTTCCTTACGTTTTCTAAGAGAGAATCAAGAGTCTTGTAAAGAGAGAAAGATACTCAAGAGGAGCTTCAAGGGATTTATTTTGAGGAAGAGTTACCGATAAGTGTTATTTGTTTATTATTGTTGTATAAACTTTCATTTACTTAACAAATTTGTGTTTTGTTGTATCTTCCTCAAGCGTTCTAAGTAGTCTTCTTTGTCTTTCTCCCTACTATGAGAAATAGTGAAATGAAGAGATAATTTGGATGTGTCATTTTAAAATATAAAAATAAATTGTGATGACTTTTTCACTCCAATCTTAATTTACTGTCCGATCTAGCCAATTAAAATGTTAAAATTTGTTGTGAAACATACGATTAAGAAAATGGAGTATGAGTTATACAACAAAGTGAAAATCAAATTCGATTCTATGAAGGAGTGTTTCGTTCATTGAATTGGGTGTAAATAAATAGGGAATTATACATTACTGGGCGAAGGATTAGAGATTTTAGGGTAAGAGACTAAAATACTCAATTTGATATTAGTGTTTAAGAACTAAAGCGAGAGTTAGCCACAGAGAAAGAGAAGTGGAAGCTTTGGAGTCAGAGCCAGTATCCTCCCAATTTAACCATGGATTTAAGGACTAAACCTAAGATTAGCCAATGATTCTCTATAACACTTGACCGAGGGTAAAGAATTATAACTTCTCCTATTTGGCACAATACAAATTCAAACCATTTACCTCTCTCATTTAACCAAAAACTCATTTTAGTGGGAATGATGCTTTCTCATTTGATAACTTCATCACAAAAATATAAAGATTGTTTAGTATTAATTGCTTAGCTATGCTTTACAGTTTTTTTAGTAGTTGGTAATTTAGTTATAATAGCAGCCTAAACATTTGAAATTACTATAGTAAATTTTCTTTGTCATTGTGAATTTCCTGATTTCAATTTCCATTACGAGTTTACACCTTCCTTGTGGGATCGGTATTTGGGGGCTTAATCAGAAAGTCCTATATATATTGATAATTATACGTATACTTGCATGAAATCACATTATTAATTGCTTTAGTTTCATATTCATCAATAAGGAATCAAGTTTTGACACTATTGTAAATTGGAGTCAACTTTATTAATTTTACACATCTATAATTTCGGGATTATGTTTTTGGC
>NEWO01000867.1:199968-215208 GCA_003013225.1 Phalaenopsis aphrodite
AAAAAAATAAAAAATCATAAAAAAGTTCTTTAACATAAATTTAGGAGTATTTTAAAGAATTTTTACTATTGCTTATTATAATTCTTTATGTGTAGTATTGGATCTGAAAGTTTTTTACCTTACGATTCAGAGTTAGAATGCACTCTTAGAAAAATTCGAAAATAAAAAAAAAATTACAAATTTGAACAAAATGTTGAATAACTTAGATAATCAAATAAATAGAAATGAAAATCGACAATGACCTTTAAAAGATTATGCTAATCCTACAGTAGATGAACTTCACTTAACTATTGAAAATTATTATATTGCTGCTAATTCATTTGAGCTTAAACCTGCTATTATCCAATTGATACAAAATAATCAATTTGGAGGAGCACCTATTGAAGATCCTAACTTACAACTTGCTAGTTTTCTAGAAATATGTACAACTTTTAAATATGATGGAGTGTCTAAAGATATTGTCAGACTTAGACTTTTTTCTTTTTCATTAAGAGGCAAAGCTAAAGCTTGGTTAAACTTGTTAGCATCTGGATCTATCAGAAATTTAGGAGAACTATCACAAAAATTTTTGGCTAAATATTTTTCACCATCGAAAACTACCAATTTTAGAAACAATATTACATCTTTTTGTCAGTTTGAAGGGGAATCAATATATGAAGCTTGGGAGAGATTTAAAGATCTCATTAGAAGGTGTCAACACCATGCTTACCAGATTGGTTAATAATTTAAACTTTTTACAATAGACTAGTAGGCTCACTTAGATCTATTATAGATGCTGTTGTAGGTGGATCATTAATGTCAAAACCTTTTAATGAAGCATATTCTTTAGTAGAAGAGATGGCTAATAATAATTTTTAATGGCCCTCTGAATAGGTAAATCCAATGAGAGTAGCTAGTATTCAAGATTCTGATGCAATATTTATTTTGGCATCCCAAATTGGTGTTATATCAAAGAAGATTGATCAAATTAGAGTGAACTATTCTCAAACAGCCCTAGTGTTAGAGGAAAATTTACTAGGACGGATAATTAATACTCAATCACCTCATGAAACTCTGAATGAAATAAATAATAGAACTAATAATCCCTATTCTAATTATTATAATCCTAGATGGAAATATCACCCTAATCTTATTTAGAATAATTACAACAATTTGGTGAACCCCTCAGGAAATTCAAATAACCAAGGAAATCCTAACTATAGACCTTATTATTCTCCTGGATTTAATACTAACTCATAAGTTAAGGAAATGAATTTGTCTATTCAAGAACTGGAGTTGAGTATGGGAAATCAAATACAAAGTCAAGGAGCTGCAACTAAAAATACTGAAAAATTAATTAGGGCATATTGTTGTTGCACTTAGTAACACACCTTTAGGAATTCTTCCTAGCAATGCTTAAGTTAATCCAAAAGATTAGAGTAAGGAGCAAATTAAAGCGAATCAATTATGAATTGTAGAAGATTTGGAGACAAGGATCCAAAGAGAAACTGAAGTTGAGAAGGAGAAGGTAGAAATTGAAAAGGACAATGACGATATATATTCTGATATAGATTCTTCAAATAAACCAATAAAATTTTCTTTAGAAAAACCTCCACCTTAATTTCCTCAACGATTGAAGCAACAGAATAAAGAAAAATAATTTACAAATTTTTTGGAAATTCTTCAAAATTTAACGATAAATATTTCTTTTGTTTAAGCTTTGGAACAAATGCCAAATTATGTGAAATTTATGTAGGATATACTAAACAAAAAGAGAAAGTTTATAGATTACTAGACAGTTGCACTCAATGAAGATTGTAGCATAATTATTCAAATAAAGCTTCGTGAAAAGTTAAAAGATCTTGGTAGTTTTGCTATTGATGACAAAACTTTCAGGAAAACCTTATGTGATCCAAGAGCTCGTATTAATCTTATGTCTCTATCAATTTTTAAAAGGTTCGAATTAGTAGAGATTTCCTATACTACTATAACTCTTCAATTAACTAATTGATCAACAACTTATCCTAAAGGAGTTATAGAAGATGAATTAGTGAAAGTGGATAAATTTATTTTTCTTCTGGACTTTATTGTTTTAGATATGGAGGAAGATAAAAGGATTCTTATTATTTTAGGGAGACCATTCCTTGCAAAAGGGATAGCTGTGATAGATGTGCAAAAAGGAGAACTAACAATGAGAGTAAATGATCAAGAAGTAACATTTAATATAACAAAAGCATTGAAATATCCTGCGATGGAAAAGGCTATTGAATGTTTTAGAATGGAAGTTATTGATTATCTAAGTAATGAGATATTTAAGGAAATGTTTGAAGAGAAATCAAGTCAAGAATAGAATTTTGAGTATGAGATTGAGAATGAAGTAAAAAATGAGAATTTAGATTTTGTTCAGGAAAAATTTGAGATTTTAGACCTTACGAAAAATGATAATAAAAATTTTATTCCTTCAAGTATTAAATCACTTGAACTTGAACTGAATGTATTACCTGCCCATTTAAAATATTTGTTCTTAGGAGATTCATCTACTTTTCCTGTTATTTTTCAAGAGTAAAAAATAGTTGAAACTTTAAAAAGATATAAGAAGACCTTCGGATGAACTTTAGCGAATATTAAAGGAATCAGTTTTTCAATTTATTTGCACGGAATTCTCTTGGGTGAACTATATGAACCTAAAGGTGACCCTCAAAGGAGATTGAATCTGACTATAAAAGAAGTTGGTAAAAAGGAAATCTTAAAATGGTTAGATGATGGAATTATATATCCTATTTCAGATAGTTCTTAGAAAAGTTTAATTCACTGTGTTCCAAAGAAAGGAAGAGTGACAGTTAAAGTAAATGAGAAAAATGAATTAATACAAATAAGACAAGTTACTGGTTGGTAAATTTGTATAGATTATAGAAACTTAAATTCAGCCACAAGGAAAGATCACTTTCCTTTACCATTTTTATAGCAAATGTTGGATAGATTAGCTAAGCACAAATATTATTACTTTCTGGATGGATATACCGGGTATCACCAAATTTTGATTGCTCCTGAGGATCAAGAAAAGACAACATTTACGAGCCTATCGACACTATTTTAGAGGGGGTCCTGTGGAAGCTATCGGTCGCCGGAAACGGAATCCCATCACTCGCTTTGGAGGGACATTTGATTTGTATATATTTTTAATTTTAGAAGAATATGAAATCAAACTAATCTCATATCTTACATAGTTTAAATGTAAAAGCACCACACCTTAAGCTATGTATCCATCTTGAAAGATAGACACATGGCTTAACGATGAGGCTCAATCAAATAAATTAAGAAATGTATGACATCCATTGGGTCTGTGAAACCATTTTTTATAAGCAGACAAGTTCCCTTATTTAATATAAAAAATTAAATAGGGTTTATATTAAGTTGGGTTCCAAAAAGCATCCTATATCTAAAATTATCCCCTAATACCAAAGGTCATGTTAAATTTTAAAAAAATTTGAAAATATAGTTAATTTAGAATAAATAAAATTAAGTTTCTTTTCTTTAAAAAGGAATTTTTCTTCCCCCCTCCCAACATAAAATTTTAAAATATTTTGCATGAAAATCTGAAAAATAAAGGGAGAAAGAAAATATTTAATACATAAAGAAATAACATTCTAACTTGAAACTTAACTCTGAAATAATGCAGGTGCTAATATGAAAAGATACAAGACTTAAAACATTAAATAATACATAATACATAAAAAGAAATTTGCTGAGAAAGGGTTAACTACAAATGCATCCAATAAAGTACTAAAAAATAAGAACTTCCAGTAGTTTTACATATCTATTGTTCACAACACAGCATACAATTAAAATAAAGTATCACAATCTACAAACAAATAGTCTCAACAATAAAGTACAACTAAACACAAACTAAAAAAAAATCTAACTAAAGCATCACCAATCAGCGTCTTCTTCTTCTTCTTCTTCCACATCCAAATTCTGCTACTGATATGGAGTAAAAAAAGGGTGAGTAGGAAACTGAACTGAGTGAACACCCCTCATGTATCTGACCATTGCATCATCGTAAGCAACATCATGTTTGAACTTCTGCCTTATCAAATCATCATTATGAGCATTTTTGTCCTCCATATTTTCCATTCTACTATCCAATCTCAAGATATCTCCCTATTGGATCATCATCTGCTCC
This sequence comes from Phalaenopsis aphrodite, assembly GCA_003013225.1. Taxonomy (NCBI): domain Eukaryota; kingdom Viridiplantae; phylum Streptophyta; class Magnoliopsida; order Asparagales; family Orchidaceae; genus Phalaenopsis; species Phalaenopsis aphrodite. The sequence goes on from NEWO01000867.1 coordinate 204,131, forward strand.
ATAAATTTCTAGATAGTAGGGGTACTAGAAGTACTTAAAGTAGAAGGAATATCCCTGGTCCTACTTCGTTTTCTCCATCCAACATGATATTCATAAGTCTTTATATTGGCAGGCCCAATAGTTTTTAGAGGTTCAATTCTCTCTATCTGCTCTAAAATCTACTCCTACTTGTTCACATAGTATGAAGATAAGGGCATGGTGTGCTAAACCACCAGTGGTTTCTCCCAAAGCAATAAATCGAATGTTCATATAAATAATAGAGCCTACATCTATCCTCATCACTTGCTGGATACAAATGTTCAAGATGGTTCTATCCTTTGTAAATTAACTATGATGATTTGTTGGTATCATTCTTCCAAAAATAAAGTAATTTCAGGCCTTAAATACTACATTTAATATAGAAAGAGGAAAGCTTACCTTAAACCATTCTTTACTTTCCAAGTTCCTCTTCCATAAGTAAGAAAAGAAATAACCTCATCCAAGACCTCATTCGTAGCAGAAAATATTTTTTACTGGCAACTATACACCTCTTTTAATTGATAAAATTCATTGATCTTCCTTGGAGTAAATGACAATGACTTTATATATGCTTAAAAATACAAGTATTTAATACGGCTGCTAAAATATTTAATTCCTCAACAACGACACCAAAAACTTGACAACAGTTATAGATTCGATAAAGATGTATATATAAAATATTCAAAAAAAGTAAATTCACACTTATCAATGCAAGTATATGTATCGCTCAAGTAATATAGGGCTCTAATGGAGTCCTAGCTATCGATCTCACTGGGAGTAATATTAAAACAATGAACTAAGATTTTAGAAAAGTAATACATAATCGCAATAATGGAATTCAAAATTCTTATTTGTCACTAATATGCAATTGAAATAAATATGTAATTTTATTAACTCTTACGTAACTAAATGTATTAATAAGGTTTTTAATGTGATATTCAATATATAAGAAAGCATCCTTTTCCTTGTCAAGAAACTATAGTGAATGAATAAAGTGAATCATTTTAAATTGTTTTGTGCCAAATAGGAGCATACATATTCTTTACCCTTTGGTCCAGGCATAAAGAACATTGACTAATTTTATGCTTGTTTACTGAATCTGCGGCTAAGTTGGGAGGATACCGACTGTCACTTTTGAGCTCCCATGTTCCCCTCGCCTGAGGGCTAACATCTGCACTTCAACACCTAAACGATAGGACCGAATTGGGGATTTCAGTTTATCACTCTAAATTCTCCAATTCTACGTCTGATAATTTTATTTCCCTATTTGTTTGCACCCAACTTTCAAGGGCTTTGACCTTCTTGAATCTTGGATGTAATCTTCACTTTTGTTGTAAAACGCAACATATTTTAACAAATCAATTGGCCAGATTGAAAGTAAATTAAGATCAAAGTGAAAATATCATCACAATTTCTTTAACATTTTCATGGCTTAACCAATTCAAATCACCATTTCACAAATCTCAAGATAAGGAGAAAGAAAAAGAAAACTACTCAGAACTCATGAGGAAATCACAACAAAACTCAAAATTCATATATAAAAGCAAAGTCATATAAACTAAAATAAGTAAATAACACTTATCTCTAATTTGTCCCCAAGTAAACTCCTCGAAGTTCCTCTGAATCTCTTCCTTTCTTTACAACACACAAAATTCCTCTTTGAAGTGGCAAGGAGGAAGAAATCTCTCACTTTCCCTCCACTCTTACAATCTCTCAAAGAATTCCTCACAAAACAACCACTTTTCCCCCTCTAAAAGTTTTAGAGCCTCTAGCACCTCTTCCATTTTCAGCCAAAATCTTCTTTTAAAGTTGTGGATGAGTTTTCCCAAGAGTTGCATAAGTACCCCTCCAAAATTTATCCTCATCCAATGCATTGTTGGACATAACCGCCGATCTCGCCAAGAGCAGCCTTGAGAGGCCTGCCAGCAGGCCTTTTATAAATATGGAGTCTAGGGAAAAATCCGTCGTCGGCGTCATTGGACTCGCCGTTGGTGCCCTAGTTCAAATCTTCACATTTTGGTCCTTTTCGCTCCAAATTCGCTCCTTTTTGCATCTTTTGCTCCAATGACCCTAATTCATCATTTCTGCAACAAAACATCATAAGTATCTTTCTTTAAAGTGCAATATCATCAAAAATAGTGTAAAATAGGTATGAAAATCTCAACATATTTTTCTTTGTTCAAAATCCCCCAAACTTAACTATTACTTGTCCTTAAGTAATTTTAGTACTATATAAAAGTTATGATATATTGTAGTAAGGTTTCAATTCAAAAATACTATAAGTTTGATTTAGATAAATATCATAGTGAGATTTTCAGAAAAAAAAAATCAAGTAATTAAATTAACTCTGTAGCTACAAGATTATCTAGTCATCAAGTTTAAGAGTTCTAGTTTTCTATTCATTTCAAGAATAACTATATGTTACAATATTAAGTCACTTAGAATATTCAAAGGATAGGAACTTCATGAGAACACTAGTAAAAGATTTATTTCATAAATATAAGTTCAAGAATGCATTTAGATTTTCCCTTTAGGTAGGTCCAGTGAAACCAATTTTTGATTAGGCATATCCTCAAGCTTCTCCTCACCTTCATATTTTTTTCTTTCTTTTCTCTTTTTCATTTTGATTACTTTCAATCCTATATATTTTTCTTTTCTTTTCATGGATTATTCTCAATGCTTTCTTTTTCCTTTTTCAAGTGAGGATTACTATATCTGGATAGCCTTTAATGATTTTGAACATTACCTTTCTTTCCCTAAATTTGAAACTCAAAGCATTCCTTTACCTTATAAATATTTCATAGCTTTTACATCACTGAGTCCCAATCTTTTCTTTTCAAATGAATTTTCAAATTCTTAACACTTCAAAATATAGTTTCCTTTACTTAAAATAGTTAACTATAATCTTATTCTCTTATACTAAAATATCTTAAATCTACAAAATTAATTTTCATTACAAAAATATTCCTTTAAATTTATCATAATATTTAAGTAGCTACAAAATATAGTTAGCTGAATTAAATTCACTACATAAAATCATATTAATAATTATTGAAAATATTGAAATAAATGACATCTAATAATTAATCTTTTTCTTCCCTCCCCCAAACTTAAATTTTTAAATATAAAATGATACAGGTAGAAAGGAAAACTATAAATATAAATCATTCCTCATTATTTTAGGGATTTTCATCATTCTGAAATTTTTGCAGTCTTTCTCAAAATTTCTACTTCATCTGGTCTGTAATGTTAGGAGCTTTCTACACATATAAATCATTAGAGAAATTGTTGGGTAATGAAATTTTGAAATAAGTACAAAACTAAAACATTAAAAAAACACAATAATTCACTAACACATCTACAATACTAAACAATAATTACAATTAAAATGCAGAATAAAAATCACATTACATTACAATTCACAAAGTACTAATCAACATCCATTATACTACACATGCAAATTTTAAATACCACGCTAACATTATAACAAAAATTAAAAATTGTCTAATTACGACTTAACAATAAAAATGAAAGTATAAATGCACACAAACATCCATTTCTATTACAAGAGATTACAAAAATAAAAGTACAAGTACATCAATTACATTCAGATATCAAAATCTCAAACCATGTCTTTGTCTCCTTGATCAGCAGGTGGATTGGGCTAATACTGAGTATATCAAGGGCACTCATGAAAAGTAACATCAGACTCACCTCTGTAGTGTCGGGCCTGAGCTTCGTAGTAAGCTATCTCAAAATTTGAATGCCTCTGAAGGTACTCACTATCATAATCATGTCGATGTTCTAAACCTCCAATCCTTTCATTTATTAATTCTATACTTTTTTGCTGCAAGGTCAACTCATTCATCAAGTCAATTAGGGTAGGGGAACTAGAAGGTGGAAGGTCATAACTTGTAGAGAGGACATCTCTACTAGTAGAAAGTTCTTGACTCCTACTCCCAATTCTCTATTTTTCATGTGATTCATATGTCTTTAAATTAGCTTTACTAATGTGTTTCATAGGGTTAACCCATTCCTCATCACCTCCAGCTTCCACTCCAAAAAGTTGACAAAGTGCATAAATAAGGTCAGGATATTCTAGACCTCCGCTTGTTTCACTCCTTGCCATATTCAATATATTCTTAAAAATGATTCTCCCCACATTTATATTTCTATTATTCTGAGAACAAAAAATCAGAATAGCTCTATCTCTTGTTACCTCGCTATGATGATAAGTCGGTAACAGAGTAGAGGAAATAAAATAATGCGACGCTTTAGAGGTGGCATTCAGCATCGAAGCAGAAAAAATTACGTGTTCTCGTTGCTTTATCTTCCAGGTTCCTTTCCCATCAGTGAGAAAGTTGATCACATTATTCAAGGGGCCTCCCATCATACTGAAAGTTTCATAACGGTAGCTATAAGAGTCTGGGACTTCGTAAAAGGACTTAATGCGGGCGACATTACATTCAATAGGAAATCCCCGCACTTAAACGATTCCGTCTTCAGAATATAACACGTTGGCATATAATTATTTCACAATATTTGCAGCAACCTTATTATGGTGTAACAGAAGTTTTTCCACCTCTGCTCGGTAATAATTCATTCAACTTCTCCTCCTGGAATCTCAAAAATCGATCTTTTATACACTTGTTTCCGTCAAACACTGATGTAAACCTTGATTGAGCCTTCACATTGACGAAGCGAGACTGGTCAAACTCAAGTCATCTCTTTTATCGTGGATCCATTTCAATCTAATCAAAATTATAGAAAAATTCCAAAATATACTTCAAATATGCAAATAATGGCTTCCAAGAGTGATTCTAAGAGTTCAAAACTAAGTTCCATGAACTTCTTCCCAATATTTTCTTCACATTCTCAAATTCTTCGGATCTCCTCAATGTGAAAGAAATCTATGGTGAAAATTAAATATTTTTAGATTGTAGTGAAGCTCTTACCTAGAGATGATCAAATCTGGTGTTTAAAATCCTTGAAATCGCCTCCCAATCCAAGATCTCTCAAGCCCTAGGTCAAAACTCGCATTTTTCAGAGGAAGGGGATGATTAATAGTGGCGGTTGACTGGTCAAAATCACGGTTAAAAGTGCTTTTTCGGGATCTCGTAGTCGGCGGGGTCTTCGGTGTCGTCAACGCGCTCTATTGAAATTATTTCCTAAGTCTCGGGAAAAGTCCGCCGTCTGTGGGCTTTATTGATTTGGTTCAATTTCCAGATTTTTGCAATTTCGATCAATTTCAAGCCTCAACGACATTCGTTCAATCTTTATAGACACAATTTTAAGTGATTAAATGATATAGTTATCCCAAATAGACTTTCACTACACAAAATATCACAATTATATATAAATTCTAAGAGTTACAATATATGTTACATAAGACACCTAAGTTTGGTATTTTATCAACTTCGATACATCAATTCAGCGTCGCAATCCAAGCCACAACACTCAAAATGCTGAAAATAAACATCCTATGCTTAGTCTCAACTATACAGAGATCTAAAAGCATAATTCTAATGCAAAGCAAATGTAAAAATCAAATCAAATTACACACATAAACAGACAGGTAGCAATATAAATCTACTATTCTTCAGATTCAATACTAGATTCTCATCTGAGATCACCCATTGATTACACATGAATGAAGAGGTTATAGAAGGGTCAGTATGGAAATTCTTTAGTAGAATCCTCTTCTATTAATTTCATCCTTCTCATCAGTCATATCAAACTATCTTCTATATGTCCAGAGCGAGAAAAATGTTCTTTCATCCCGCTGTCTAGATGATCAAAGAAATCAGAGATATTATTAATTGCATTCATGACATTTTGTAACTCCTTCTCTAATTTCTTGATTCTGCGCAGGATCACTATAGTCTTGCCTAAAACTAAAGGTTGAATAGGCAGTGAATTCTGAAACGATTGATCCACCAAAACAGTCATATAATTTTCATCTTCATAGGCTGGGAATCTCTCAGTTGGGTTGAAAGGCTTCCATGGTAGAAGTATATTTTCCCAATTTTCATAGGATACTTGGAACTAACTGCAAAGTGAGAAAATTATGGAAGGGTGTCCCAGCCCATAAGTTGATCCATGAATGATCAGACCCAAAACAGACTTCACAATTATTGATCCAATATTGATTGGCAGTCCCATTTGGATGCAGTAATTCAGAATAACACTTTCCTTAGAAACTTTACCGATCTTCATTGTCGGTAACAGTTTTGCAGAAATGAAGAAGTACCAGTGTTTCAAAATAGGATTTAGGAGTGTCGCAGAAAAACTAACATACCCATTTTCTCTCATTTCCCAGTCTTCAGTTTCGTCCGTGAAATATTGGTAAATCTCATTCATCTAGTTTCTTGTCGGGATGAAGTTGGAATAATGGCGGACTGGAGCATTCTTGATCATATAAAATTCATTGCTCTATGTTGGAGTAAAATTTATCCATTTACCTCGCACATAGACGATTCCCTGGTTGATTCCATGCAAATTTACATAAAATTCCTTCACCACAGGAACAACCACAGCGGTGGTATTGTAGCACAGCACTTCCCATCTTCGCCGCATGATCATTTCTTCAATTGTCATCGAGGGATTATTCAATCCTCAATTTACAAATCCTCGTTCTTTGATTAATCTTTTCTTCATCAATGCCTTGTTGAAGATTCGTTGTGCTTCCGCACTAATGAACTTTCTCTAGTTGAAAACTCGCATTCTAGGATTTTTAGGGGAAATGGACGTCATAGGAATGAATTTGGTGGAGTTTCACTTTTCTTTTGGGGGAAATATGAACTCAAGAATTGAATTTGGGAGTTTTAAAGGGGTAACTCCGGCCCAAAAACTGCAAAAAACCGCCATTTAAACTCCAGAAATCCTCATCCTGCCGGTCTCACCGTCGGCGGCGTCGAGGGTGCCGTCGGTGAGCCTTTAGTATTTATTTTCCTAGACTCTCGGGAAAAACCTGCCATCGGCGGCGTCGATGGGGCCATCGGCGCCCATGGCAAAAATTGCACTATTTCGCTTTGGTCCGAGTGCATTCCAATTTTTCTCTATGGATCTAATTTTTATGATGATTCAAGGGTAAATAAGAGTAGTAGAGTTACCATAAACTAATGATAATTTCAAATAAAAACTACTATAATCGCAATATAAATAATGATAATTATGGGTTGCCTCTCATAAAGCGCTTGGTTTAACGTCGTCAGCCCGACTTATTCAGGTATTATTCAGGTTGATTGATCATTAAAACCTCTTTAAAATTTGGTATTTTGCCCTCAAAATATGGTTTTAATACGTGTCCATTTACTTTAAATCTATTTTCAGTCTTTTGATCTTCAATTTCAATAGCTTCGTAAGTATAAACTTGAGTCACAGTAAAGGGTCCTAACCAATGAGACTTCAATTTCCCAGGGAATAACCTTAGCCTTGTATTGTAAAGCAAATCTTCTTATCCTGGTTCAAAGTTCTTCTGGTTAATCTTCTGATCATGTCATAACTTTAGTTTCTCTTTTTAAATTCTGTCATTATCATAAGATTGATTTCTTAATTCTTCCAATTCATTCAATTGTAACAATCTTTTCTTACCAGCATCTTTCAAATTATAATTGAATTCTTTAATCGGCCAACATGCTTTATGATCCAATTCTACTGGTAAGTGACAAGTCTTTCCAAAAATCAATCTGTAAGTAGTCATTCTAATAGGAGTTTTATAAGCAGTCTTGTTAGCCCATAATGCAGTATCCAGTCCAGTGGACTAATCTACTCTACTAGGGTTTACAGGCTTTTCAAGTATTTGTTTAATCTCTCTATTAGAAACTTCAGCTAACCCACTACTTTGAGGGTGATGCACAGTAGAGATTCTATGAATAATATTAAACTTTTCTTCCAATCTCTGAATGTATTTNAATATTAAACTTTTCTTCCAATCTCTGAATGTATTTATTCCTAAAATGTGATCCTCCATCGGTGATAATCATTCTCGGCATTCCGTATCTAGTGAAAATATTTTTCATTAAAAATCTTGAAACACTTTTAGTGTCACAATAAGGTAAAACTTGTGCTTCAATCCACTTTAAAACATAGTCTACTGAAATTAATATGTATAAGTTCCCAAATGAAGGAATAAATGGTCCCATGAAATCTAATCCCCAAACATTAAAGATCTCAACTTCTAACATGAAATTCAGAGACATTTCATTTCTTTTAGATATATTACCTACTTTTTAACATCGATCACAAGTTTTTATGCATCTATAAACATCTCTAAAGATAGTAGGCCAATAAAATCCCTTCAATCTCGGCGTAAGTTTAATACTTGCTCCCAAATCACATAAAGCTCTTCCATAAAATTTTTCACCAATAGCACACGGTATAGTGAAACTGCCAGGATCTTTTAATTTTTCAGGAAGCTTTTTCTGAATAATTGCACTACACTTTTCACTAAGTGCAACAATTTTGTTATACGTGAACTTCTTTTTCTTGTTCAGAATATCTTTAATAAATTTCACATAATTGGGCATTTGCTCTAAAGCTTCTACGAAAGGATTATTACCGTTAACTTCTTAAGAATTTCTAAAAATTTAGAAAATTATTTATTCTGTTTGTGTTGCTTCAATTTTTGAGGAAACGGTGGTGGAGGTTTCTCCAATGTAATTTTCATTGGTGTTAATGGATACTCTAAATCTGGGTATTCATGATACTTTTCTTTTTTGATATCCACTTTCTCTTTTTCAGTTGTTGTTTCCTTTTGCACTCTTGTCTCTAATTCTTTTCCACTTCATAATTGTATCACCTTGATTTGTTCTTTTCCTTGATCTTTAGGATTTGGTTCCACAGTAGTAGGAAAAGTTTCTAATGTTCGGTTACTAAGCGTAATAGCGATATGCCCTAATTGATTTTCAATATTCTTGATAGCGGTTCCTTGATTTTGTAATTGATTTCCTTGAATTTGTAATTGATTTCCTTGATTCTGCAATTTTTGACCCATGTTTAATATCAGATCTTCCATAAACAACTTCTTCTTTGTAATTTGAGTGTTACTGTTAAATCCTGGAGAATAAGAAGGTCTATAGTTAACATTTCCTTGGTTGGATGAATTTCTTAATGGGTTCACTGGGTTGTTTGCCCATTGTTGATTTGTCAAAGAATTGTTATTCCAATTAAAATTTGTTTGATTCTTCCAACCTGGGTTATAATAGTTCGAATGAGGGTTGTTGGGTCCATTAATAGCATTTAAAGTCTCATATGAAGGTTGAACATCCACAAATTACATAGATGAATTCTACTCCATCATAGGAGGTGTTGGAGAATAATTCATCCCATAATGATCTAATTTCTTTGATATTGTAGCAATCTACAAAGCTAACATAAATATTGCATCAGAATCATGGATACTAGCTACTCTTTTAGGATTTACCCGTTCAGAGGGCCATTGAAAATTATTGGTAGCCATCTCTTCTATTAATGAATAAACCTCATCAAAAGGTTTTAACATTAAAGAACCATCAGCCGCAGCATCTATAATCGATCTAAGAGATCCCACTAATCCATTATAAAAAGTTTGAATAATCAACCAATCTGGTAACGAATGATAAGGGCATTTCCTAAGAAGATCTTTAAATCTCTCCCAAGCTTCATATATTGACTCTCCATAAATCTGAGAGATTTCTACGTTTAGCAGTTTTTTATGGAGGGAAGTATTTGGAATAGATCCTGGTGCTAACGAAAGCTTTATCCCTCAGTGAAAAAGGAAAAAGTCAAATTCTAACAGCCTCCATTGAGACTCTGTCATATTTAAAAGTAGCACACAGTTCTAAAAAGCTAACGAGGTGTAAGTTAGGATCTTCATTTGGTGTACCTTTGAATTGATTGTTTTGTACCATTTGGATAATAGCATGTTTAAGCTCAAATGAATTAGCAGCTACATCAGGATTTTGGATAAAGAAGTGAATTTTATCTGCTGTAGGATTTGCATAATCTCGTAGGGGTCTAGATTGGTGTTCATTTTCTATTCCTTGATTGTTCATATTATTTTTTATTGTATAATAATTTCTAGGTTCTCTTCGCAATCTTCTAATCTTTCTAACAGTGTGTTCTAATTCTGAATCATAGGGTATAAGATTTTCAGGTCCAAATTTACGCATACAATTTAAAATCAGTACACAGTAATATAATTAACTAAATATAAAAATAAGTTACAATTCAAGTAAAAATTTTCTAATAATCCTAATTTTTCCATTACTCTAGTTGTGATTTTTGTTACTCACTCCCCGACAACGGCGCCAAAAACTTGACTGAGAGTTTATATATGCTTAAAAAAATAAGTATTTAATACTGCTGCTAAAAGATTTACTTCCTCAGCAACTATACCAAATCCTTAATAACAATTATAGATTCTATAAATATGGACAAAATAAATATTAAATAATGGTAAAGTCACACTTATCAACGCAAGTATACGTAACGCTCAAGTAATATAGGGCTCTAATGGAGTACTGGATATCAATCCTATAGGGGGTAAGTTTAGAACTTCGAACTAAGATGTTAGAAAAATAATACTTTAATCATAATAATAAAGTTAAATTTGCTTATCTGTTACTAATAGGCAATTGAAATAATTACGTAATTTTAATAACTATTAAATAACTAATGATACTGATGAAAATTTAAATGTGACATTCAATATATAAGAAAGCATCATTCTCAATTGGATTGGCAGATCTTTGTCAAGAAATTACAGTAAATGGATATAGTGAATCAGTTCAAATTATATTGTACCAAATAGGAGCATACCTATTCTTTACCCTTTGGTCCAGGCATAAAGAATATTGACTAATCCTACACTTGTTTACTGAATCTGCGGCTAGGCTGGGAGGATACCGACTCTCACTTTGGAGCTCCTATGTTTCCCTCACCTGAGGGCTAACATCTACACTTCAGCACCCAAACGATAGGACTGAATGGGGGATTTTAGTATGTCACTATAAAATCTTCAATTCTATGCTCGATAATATTATTTCCCTATTTATTTGCACCCAACTTCCAAGGGCTTT
>NEWO01000867.1:215890-232274 GCA_003013225.1 Phalaenopsis aphrodite
GAATTAATTCTGGAGTCTTGGGAAAATCTCACCGTCGGCGGGATCGACGGCGCTGTCGGCACCCTAGTTCAATTCTTCACATTTTGGTCCTTTTCGCTCTAAATTTGCTCTTTTTTGAATCTTTTTGCTCCAATAACCCTAGTTCATCATTCCTGTAACAAAACATCCAAAATTCCTTTCTTTAAAGTGCAATATCATAAAAACCAACATAAAATAAGTATGAAAATCTCAACATATTTTCTTCTGGTCAAATATCGGAAAAGATAAACAAAATTGAGACTACTATGGCTTTACTTAAGACCAAGGTAATTGAGATTCATGCACATCTTGAGCATATTGGGTGACAATTGAAAATTAAATTTAGTTGTACTAGTTATATAGAGGAAACAGATAAAGAGATGTTTCTTAAGCAAAAATGGATTGAAGAAGATAGTATCAGAGCACGTCACCACCGTTTTTTTATCAACTATATATTCTGATTGCCCTAGGAGAGACAAATGAAAGGCCAGAGTTTGTCCCATCAAATGAAGAAAGCAATTAAGTTTGATGTCATAGTTTGTTTGTTAGGAGGCGTTGTGTTTATGTGTTAGTGTTTAAGTTTTGTTTTTAGTATTTATGACTCTTATTTGTTAATTGTAAACATTTGTTAAGTCTTTGTGCTTAGAAAATTCTCTCGCCCAAGACTATTTGGATTGAGAATTATGTATTACATGTACTTGTAACTATTTGTGAATTAATATATGTGTTTGTTTGTGTGAAAACTAGTGTTATTTTTAGCCTCAAATTGAAATAGTCATATTAGAGAATTTTGAGAGAGAGGAGAGTTGTAGGAGATGATAATAGTCAATGAAGTGTTATGAGACGATTTAGGGGTGGCATACTTAGACAAATAGTGCATTTTACTTAAATTTAAAAGTCTCAAAAATCGTGCACTAGCACCTAAGCGCCACATCTTGTGCTTAAGTGTGATGTAACTAGAGAGGTTGACGCTTAAGGGCCACTTATCCTCGCTTAAGCGCTGGTTCACCAAAAATTGATTTGTGAACGGTTAAAAGTGAAAAATTAACCCAAAAATCACCATTCTTCACCCTCTCATCACCTTCAAACTCTCAAAATCGTGATTTTAGAGATCTAGGGAACACAATTAAATCGAGATTTATTGGTTGAATCACGAAAAATTGCTAAATTCAGATTTCTTAAGGTAAGAGCTTTACTTCTATGCAAAAAAATTGGATTTTCACCATGTATTTTGAGTACATTTCGAAGAATTCAAAAATTCACTATTCATGGTGAAAAAAGAGGAAAAACCTATGAAAATTTTATAGGAAGTGTAGTTTAAGCTTTTGGAAGTTTAGTTTAGTAGACTAGACTTGATTTTTGAAGTTATTTTTAGAATTACATAAATATATAGAATGACACCAATAATGTAGAGGAGTTATGGAAAGAGCCCTTTTGATTCGAACAAATTTTTTAGTTTGAAGGCTCAAGATAGGTACAGTGATGCGTTGCAATCATGAAAGCTTATCAGGAGCGTTGTTTTAAGAATCTATGTGGATATGTGGAAGAACTGATTGTTTGCCGACATTAGGAATGATTCTGTTATTTTTCTGTTGTTATAGTTATTTCTGTTGTTAAGGAGTTTTATGCAAACCTCCCTGAAGTTGAAGATGATAGATTCATGGTTCGAGGAAAGTTGGTGCCTTTTTCATCGGAGGTAATCATATTAATATACCATTTTGCCACCGGAAACCTTATGTTCTTATGCAAATTATAGTCCAAATGAAACGGATCTAGATGAGGTTATTTCTTATTTGACTGTTGGAAGAGGACTTTGGAAGATTACTGATGAGAGGAGAGTCAACTTTGCCACGTCAAAGTTAAGTGCACCTTTGAAGGCATGGCACTATTTTATTTATGCCCATCTGTTACCTACAAATCATCTTAGTGAAGTTACCATAGAGAATGACGTTAAATTATTATATCCAAGAAGGAAAGCTCATCAACATTGGAGCTTTGATATGTCAAACTATCATCAGTTCTGCCACTACCACTACTACTGCAGGTCCGTGATTTTCTTCCTTGAGTTTTTCTTTATGTGAGTAGGTTGGAGTGAAATATGATAGCTGGGAGGAAGTATTGTTGCCTCTAAATCCTATCACAAACATAAATGTGAAGACATATTCTGAACTTTCTATTTTCAACTGGAGAGGAGGATTTTCTAGGAGTTATGGAATGGAGAAGTCTGTTACTTCTACTTGTGCTGCTTCTACATCTAGACCATCTACTTCAAGAGGTTCTACTTTTACAGGTGAGTCTACTGAGACCCTAGATCAATTATTACAGAGGATGATGGATAATATATATTATACTGCTGATAAAGTTTAGAATTTAGAGCGTTTTGCAGATCATATGATAGGTATAATATGAGAAAAAGTGATTATGAAGAGAAATTTCACTCATCTTTGGAAAACCTCATCAGGGGTAACCCAATAGTGCAATTTCCACCATATCCACAATACCCTGATTATGAGCCTGCAGATGTTTGGGATAGCGGGTAATTCAGAGGATGAGGAGTAAGACTAGGATATTTATTTTTGTATTATGTTTTGGACTATGTGGTCTCGACTTGCTATATTTGCAGTTGTGTGTTTATTAAGACTTTATGATGTGGTGGACTCTTTTGTTTAGTTGATAGTATGATGTTTGTGATTGTTAGTACTTTATTTGAAATTCCAGGGTAGTATATTTTGTTGTGTGTTTAGTACTTTGATTTAGTTAGTTGAGAACATAACTTAATTCTATGTCTTTTGTAAATTTGAAAATCTTGCTAGCATAGATCTTAACTTTGAAATTCAAAAACTGCTACCCTGTATTTTTCTTTTATCTTGTTAGACTGTTTGTTTTCATATTGAGACTGTGAAATCAAAGTTAGTCTGTTAGTTTGCTTTTATGTTTGTACCCACTACTTAGAAGTCTATTAAATCTCTACTTGTTGAATTGAAATGAAAATGATAGAAAATTAATCAAAAATTAATTTCATTCCTGTTTTTAGTTTATTATTTGTATACTTAGGATATAAAAATTTTTGTAAGCATGTTCTTTTAATTTTCATTTCTGCTTATATATATCTGATGCTAAACTGTTTAATCTTGTTAAAAATTTAAGTTTGGGGGGATGAAAAACATTTTAAAACTTGAATTTTATTTGTTCTCAATTGTGCTACAAGTGAATTTGATTTTAAAATAAAAAAGATCATGTATTTGAAGTTATAATAGGAAAGTAAAATTTAATTTTTGAAATGAGTAAGAAATTTTAGTTAAAATTTTTATTAATGAAGAAAAATATTAAGTTAAAAGTTTTTAGTGGAGAAAATGCTTAATAAAAGTAACTATCTTCAGTAAGAAAAATTATATTTTTGAAAATTTTAGAAATTTAAACTTTTATTTTTAATACTTAAATTTCTTTTATTTTAATTTTCAAAACTATTTATATATTTATAAGTAAAAGATTTATATGAGGACTTTGCTTTAAGAAAGAAGAAGTGGAATTTGAAATTATTAAAGACCTATCCAAATGTAGTGATCCTTGCCTAAAAAGGAAAAAAAAGGAAAAAGAAAATATATAAAGGATGAGAAGCTTGAGGATTAGTGCCTAATAAAAAATTGGTTCCACATTTGATCATTTTAAAGTATAAGACTTGAGAAAATCTTTAGCTTAAAAATATAATATAGTAAGTAAAATTATTCTTAATAAAAATTTTTAAGTGAAGATCATAAAAGAACTAAATTCTAAACTTGGAAAATCTACAATATTTCTGAAATAGATAGGAACTCATATTTTTATGATTCTTAACATTAAAAATTTCTAAACTTTAAGTTGGTGTGATTTAGTGATTTTTTTTTCTAAATAGGATTACTATATTTCTAAATTTAAATTTTAGTAGCTCCTAAAGAAACTCATATACATACCATACTTATTTAGTTTTTAAAGATTGAAGTGTCACTTGAGGACAAGTAACATTTTAAGTTTGGGGGATTTTGATACACCTGAAATATATTGAGTTCCTAGACACATTTTTATTCCTATTTTTTAGATATTGCACTTTAACGGAAGGTATTTGTGTTTTTTTTTTCAGGTATAAGTAAAAAGGTAAAAAATGCTTAAAGGAGTGAAAATGGATCAAATTTAGAGCAAAAAGGTGAAAATTGTGCTAAGTGTTTTGGCACCTAAGTGCCGGTGAAACTAAGCGTCAAAGGCAATTATTTGGCGGTTTTCTTCATTTGGCCGAATTTTGAAGAGGTATTTGAGGCACCTATTGGCTTAAGAGGGTAGTTATGACCACTAAGAATAGAAAATATGTTTAAAAGACTTGTGAAAGGAGGTAACCTTTGGAGGATTCATCGAATGTGAACATAATTTGAAGAGTTTCCAATGCACTTTTTAGGGATTTATAAAAGAAGGAAGTTGAGACATTTGAAGGGGGTGCTTGAAAGTTCTGAAAAGAGTTAGAAGAAGAGGAGTTCTAAGGAGTTTTGAGAGATAGTTTTGGAGAGATTTTCAGGCACCACAAAAATTTACTTTATCTTTTTTGTTTTTAGTTTATTTTGAGAGTGCTGTAAAAGATAAGAGATTCAAACAAACTTTAAGAGTTTGGTGGAGGATTTAGGATAAGGTATTATCTTTTGTTTTGAACTGCTTTTGGTTTTAATCGAGACTTCTTGTTGGTTTGACAATGATTTCTACTTTTAAACTAAAGTGTGGTTTTGTTTTCTCCATGAATTTTGAGTAGTTTTCATTATTTTTCTCCATAAAATAATAAGTAATTAACGTTTGTATGGAAGTTGTGGAGAGTGTTGATCTTTAATGTTGGAAGAAGTTGTGATGATTTAAATCCATGGACTTCATTTACTTCTTGATTTGGCCTATCTAGATGTTAAAACTTGTTGTGAGAACATGCAAGAACCGGGCTGGTATTATCTCAGTGAACAATTGGAAAGAATCACATGAGGTTGTATGAATGAGAAAGTAATTCATATGATTTAGTTCAAATAAATAAGGAAATATTCATTGAAGGGTGTAAAGTTAGAGGACTTTAAAGTGACAGGTTAAAGCCCCCAACTTGGTTTATTGTTGTAGGTTCTCATATGAGATGTTAGGCCCTCAGTGGAGGGAATTGAGGGAACTCTAGAGTGAGAGCTGATATCTTCCTTGCCTAGCCGGTCTTCAGACTATTTAAACTTTAAATTAGCCGGTATTCTTTATAGCATCCTAGTAAGTGTAAAGAATACAATTGCTCCTATTTGGCACAATACAATCTGCATACTTCCATAATAGAATTCCTATACTTATTTCTGATTCATGATAAGAGAAAGATATTTTTTAAATTTAGTATTTTTCTCTTACATAAACTCAAGTTATCTTTTTAACTTGTTAATGTTCTGTCAAAATATCAAAAATACCAAAAAGATTTGAATTTTAATGCTGCGAAAATATTTTTTTGTTTAAGTAATTGTCTTTTTAAGAGAAAGTATGTTGTTTAATAGTGCATATTGCGTATTTCCCTGTTGGTTCGATATTCAGGTCTTAATCCAAAAGTCATATATTACTTGATAATGATATGTATATTTGCATAGTATCCCAATATATATAAATTTAAAAGTTAAATTCTTATTTTCTTCAGGATCAAGTTTTTGGTACTATTGCAAAATACGGAAACATAAGTGAAATTTATAATTAAAGACATTGTTATACTATGCACATTAACAGTTTCAGGATCAACTACCCCATTTCCCAAAGAAGCTTGTCAATTCAATTATCCCAAGGATAGAATATTTAATCAATTTGATACTTTACTTTAAATATTATATAGATGAATGCCCCTAAGGCAAGCTTCAGTCATTAAAGATTTGGTGCTCATCATAAATGGGCTTGGAGCGTTTAAAGAGGTGTTGGTGCTCACCATAAATGGGCTTAGAGTGTCTAAAGAGGTGTTAATCTCCAATCACATTATCTGTTAGATCCAATCAATTGAATTTAGACATCGAGTCTATGCCACCACTAAGCCCTTAACAATCATAATGGAGGAAAATGGTTGTGGCTAGAATTTTGGTTAAAGTGACATATATTCTTATTGAAAGATCACATCATCCTCAATTTTAGGCCTAACATAAGTAAATAATCATCTTCCTAGCTTAAGCCCATCACTTAAGAATCATTTAATCTTAATTGACTTCTAAGTCATGAAGATTAGAGAAATTAGAATTTTGTTGATACTGTGAAAAAGGTGGTAAGTGAGTTTCTACCTTTAACCCATTGTATTTCAATCATCCAAACATATTAATTAGGATCAAAATTACCCATCAACAATAATTAATCTAAAATTTTGATTAAGACACCAAAGTCTAAAATTACTAACTTACCTTTGGGACTCCTCATCTTATAATTCTTCAAGTAAAATACAAATGGCCTTGAAAATATTTAAGTATCATATCCATGGATTAATTAAAATATCAGGGATTTTCAAAATTTTATTTAATTTGAATAACAATATAAAAAAAAAAGATTTTTTCAATGTTAACTTATTTAATTTGTCAAAATGAAGTTTTAACTTACGGAAAAATTATTGAGGTTTTCCTAGGTCAGAAGAATACTTAGAAAAAAATTTATGATTTTTGAATAATATTATAATTATCACAATTATTTAAAGATTATTTTTAATGATTATTTAAATAAAAAATATGTTTTAATCTTCAAAAATCACTTATACTTTTTTATTAAACCCTCATAAATCCATGAAACTTAGAGGAACAAATTTTATATTTTTATGATTTATATTAATTTATTATAATTATTTTAACGGAAAAATAAGGAAAATACATTTTAGGGCTTTAGAGGGGTCCCAAGTGATCAGGGAACAATTGTAAACATTTTGGACAATCTTTTGTATTTTTGACAATTTTGATTATTCTAATTATTTTTAATTCAAAATATACTTTAAAAATAAAATATTTTTTTAAAAAAAAGCTTTTATTTTTATTAAATGCCCCTCATCATAAGGAACTTATAAAACTATTTTCATTATTTTTATAAGCTTATTTAATTTAATATAATTTATTTTGTGCAAAAATACTATTTTTACTTGCAAAATCCACTTTAATGGCCAAACCAACTTAAATAAATTTGAAATTTTTACAATGAGTAGAAATGATTTTTATGAACAACGTGGAATTGATGTTTTCATGTTTTAATTTACATCTAATTTAAATAAATTAATACAAAGTAAATATATTTAATTAATAACAGAAAGATCCAAATTATTCAAATCACATATTTTTTTCTAAGCTCCTCTAACAACATGAAACCTAACAAAATTATTCTCATAATTTTTTTAGGGATATTTTAGTTTATATAATTAAATAAAGCTAAAATAGCCACTTAAGCTTGAAAATTAGAGTTAAAAGCACAGAGGTGCTCCCTGACTTTGGAAAAATCATAGAAGATGCCCTCTTTCATAAGAAACCAACCCTAAAAATTTCAAGCCATGGTGATTAGTATTTAATCATAATGAATTACAACATCTTAGAAATTATTTAACTAATTAAAAATCATATCCTTGGCAAATAATTTTTATTTTTGGTCCACATTTTTCTCCTCTCTTCACTGAGCAAGAGGGTATTTTTCTTTTATTTTAATGCTTTTTCTAGAGAAAGATATGCATTTTTAAGATTAGGCATTAAAAATAATTCAGAAAATCCATATTTTTTACTTAAACATGCGGCGCCACCTCATCCTACGGCGGCTCCAAACTTACACGCGGCGCTCCGCCATTTGACGCCACCATCCACCTCAGCTGCCACGTGGCCCACATTTTTGCACCAAAGGTTGGCCCGACTTGATCTCCTATGTTTATGAAATAAACATGCGATTGGACCGCTCCCTGTTATCGTCCCCAAATGACCTAATCCGAGAACCGTTCACACTAAAACACTAAAATCTTCACCTAAACTCAACAAAATTGCATGGGGTTTGTTTCTAAACCTTCATCTACTCAAGATAAACATATCTATATGGTTTATCAAGCATGAAATCAAGTCATTACACATGGAGAATCAAAAGAAGCTCGGGCTAGGGTTAGAGCTCAATACCTTTATCTGAGAGGGGAGGCCTCAATCAGATGGTTGTGGTAGCTTCGATTAGGTTCAACGAACCTCCAGATGAACTCTCAAGACCTGGTGAATTGTCTAGCTATGCTTTTAACCAAGCTCGATTTCAGGTGTTGGTCTAGAACTAGGTTAGGGGTTGTTTGAGAGGGGGCGTTTATGAGGAAACATCTCCTCTCACTGTGGGGATGGTGTGTGCACAATTAATTAGAGTTTGGTTCACTATGGGGATGTGGAGAAATGTGTTCTGGTTCCGTCCTGATTTTGAGCTTACAAATGAACTCTCACAGGGGAAAACAGAGAGGGAAGATGGTTGTCTTGTGCTGAGGAAGGCTTGGAGAGTCTCTAGTGAGATTTTGGCAGAGTTTCCCAAAGGATTTTGGTTAGCTCCCTTTTTTCCATGGAGAAGGTGGTTTAAATAGATGGGCTTAGAGTGGAGCTCAGGGCTTCAATTTGGTTTTAATTAAGTGCTCTTGTGGAGGGCTTTAAAATGTCAAATACCTATCAGAGATGTACACAATGGATGAGTGAAATTGGGTTTGAGTTAAAGCATGGGTTCTCTCTCAATTTTGGTGTTTTTTGTCCACTAGGCAGGCCCACAAGGTCAAGGGCTGTGGCCAGAGAAATCAGGTGAGCCAGGGGGAGGATTAATTATAATTAACCACTAATGGTTTGTCAGGATGGTGAAGATATTTTGGTTTAGACCCAAAAATGGGATGAAATTCCATAATTTAGGGAACCATTGGTCCATAGCTCACCTTGGCTAGTTTGAGTGGGTCTAGGTTGGTCACTAGGGTGTGCTTGGTGGTTGTGGTGTCATTAATTTGGTCACTTAGGCATGGTTAAGTCAATTTTGGTGAAGCATTTCAATTTGGGTCAAATTATCTTGAAATTAGGGTTAGGTTAGGCTATCCATGAGATTGGACACAATTGATTGAGCAATTTGGTGTGGATGATTGTGAAAAAGAATTTAGAAAATATTTGGAGTGATTTTGAGTTGATTTTGTGGGTCAATTTGAAGGAATTTGGACGTTTGATCAATTTGGGTATGTTGGGCTAAACATGGGTTTAGGTTTGGCTATGGTTGGGCTAGGTCTAAAATTATGTCTCAAAATGGTCTAGGGGAATGTTATGAAGAGTTCTCAACATCAATTGGGTGTCAATTTTGGGGTTTGAGCATTCAATTAGGGGACATTTAAAGGCATAGCCAAATTGGAGAAAATTGGGGGTTTTGGTCCAAGTTGATTTTAGTTTAAATTAAGGATTGACCAAGGCCAATTGAAGGTTCAATATTATGTTTAGAAATTTTTCAAAGAGTTTATGATGCACAATTGAGGCAATTGGAAAGATTTTGCGGTCAATTGAATGAGATTTTGGTTTTGGGCCAAATTGTGGCTTTTTGATTTGTGTTGAAATTGGACTCAAATGTGGGTCAATTGAACTTGGATTTGGTTTTAATTGAGTTTGATCATGATAAATTTGAGTTTAGAATTGAAATTGGGAAAAATTGTAACCAAATTGGTGGACATTTGTGGTGAATTTGGGGAAATTGGGTCTTTAAGGGCAATTGTGGGGTTTTGGTCAAAATTGGTCAAATTGGGCTCAATGGAAGAGTTTAAATTGGTTTTGGAGACATTTAAAATGATTTTGGGGTTTTTGAGAAAGTTTGAGTCACCAAGGGCATTTTGCTAATTTTAGCAAATTTGGTGGTATTTTCGTAATATTGGCAATTTTGGGTGGGTTTAGGCAATTTGGGTGGTTTCAAATGGTTTGAGATGATTTTTGAACAAATTTTGGTATTTTGGGTAAATTGAGAATTTTGGTCAAATTTGGGGTTTGGGGGTGTTTAAGTAATTTGGGAAGATTTGGGGGCAAAAGTTTAAGTTTGGTGTTTTAGTGAGAATGAGGTGCCAACCACCCTATTTGAGCCTTGGACCAATGAAACCTCCATTTGGGTCCTCTATGTACTGGTCTTGGCTAGACCCTAGCTTAGGGCTGGTGGATCTAGGGGACCATCTACATGAGTCTCCCAAAAGATCAAATGATCAAGGTCAACAAGTTTGAGTTTAGGTTTGTGAGTGGGGTGAAAGTGTGTGAACTATCTCCAAACCAACATCTAGGGTCAACCCTAAGGCCAAACAGTCCTATGGGGACTCCCCTTGAGCTCCCCCATATTGGCCATGCCTACTAAGTGTTGGAGGTTAGGACCAATATGTGGAACTTCAAGTTGAGCAGAGAATAGTTTAGAATTTCTAATGGCGAGTGTTCCTTTTCTAGTTATCTAGGAGTAGTCAACAGGAAGATCCTATGGCTAGACCCTAGGCTACTAAAGAGGAAAGACTAGACCTCAACCAAAAGTGAGGTCAATATTTGATTATTTAAATTTTTTTGTAATTTTTTAAGTTTATTTTGTTTTCAAATTTTTCTTATAGTTCATTTTAATTCTGAATCGTAGGTCACTAATCCTTTGGATCCTAATCTTCATATACACAAATACAACTAACAATTATAAAAATAAGCACTCAGATAAGAATGAAAATATATTTTTGTAGTTTTCCTTTTTTATATTTTAAATTTTTTTATTTATTTTTTTTAAATGATTTACAGTTCAGACAAAGTATTTTAATTAATTTACCCTAGCCTCCCAGACAACGGTGCCAAAAAATTTACGCAGGTTTTCTTTTATGCATTATAAATGTTTTTCAACACAACAACATGCAAGGTAACTATAATAAAAAATATGTAGATTAATCACAATAAATTTTACTTCAATATAATAAGTTTTCTCCTTTAAAATATCTAAAGCCGCCACTCCTAGTGAATTAAGGTTACTTTCAATTTCAAATCGTCACTAGGTTACAAACGCAAGTATACGTATTGCTCATGTAATAAAGGCTCTAATGGAGTCATAAGTATCGATCCCATATGAAGGTAAAAATTTGTTTGGAAAATCACTAAAAAGCATAACATTTAAACAATAGAAAACTTAAGTAAGAAAATAGGTCAAAATTTGTTTAATGCGCCTAAAGAAACTAAGTTTACTACTTTAATCTCTAAACTTCAAAGCTAAATTTACTAAAACTAAATTAACTTTTATGACGAAGAGTTCAAATTTAAGAAAGCATCCTTCCTCTTATAATGAGATTATAGTCAGTGAATTATCAAATTGAAGAAAATTGTATTGTGCCAAATAAGAGCATTTATATTCTTTATCCATTTTACAAGTGATAAATATTATTGGTTAATCTAGTGTTTAGTCCCTAAATCAGTGATTCAGCTGGGAAGATACTGGCTCTCAGTCTAGAGTTCTCACTTTCCCCTCACTCTAACATCTCACTTTATTTTCTAAACACCTGGACCAAATTGGAGATTTTAGTTTGTAGCCCTAAAATCTCCAATTTTATGCCCATCAATGAATATTTCCTTATCTATAAGCACTCAACCCCATGAACTACATTCTCATCCATGAAATCGAAAGTGATTCTTACTTTGTTGTAAAACCATAGCCATCTTGGATTATATGTTTTACAATCAATTTTAATAATTCAATTGGCCATATCAACAAATAAATAAAGTTCGAAGTTTGAATCATCACAATTATAAAATTAAAATATTGCATAATAATCTTGATTCTTCACAAGACCATTTCTCTTTGTAGAGAGAAGGACAAAGAAATCAACTCAGAATTCATGAAGAAGATACAACAAAACATCTATTTTATATATAAAAATAAGTTTACAAAATAAGAAAGAAAGTAAAACAACTTAACCTGATCTCATCCTAAAGCAAATCCCTTGAATATCCTTTGAATATCTTTCTCTCTTTACAATAACACTCAAATCTCTCTTAGAAATGTAAGGAAGAAGAAATCTCTCACTTTCCCTCTCTTCTTACAACCCTTAGAGACACTTGCCACACTCTCCCATAATTTAGCACTCAAGTCCCACTCACTCACACCCAACACACACCACCTTTTCTTACATAACAATACTCTTTTATATTGTAGCAATGAATTTCCCAAGAGTCTCCTTATGCACCTCAAAATCAATCCAAATGCAATGCTTTTGTGAAAATAACCATCTCTGGCGCCTATGCATCGTCTTCTCTGTGTTCTGACCCTTAAACCCTAGTGGCTCCTTGGCGCCAATTCAATTTTTTGAAAATGCCACTTTTGACTCCAGATTTTGTGTTTTTTGCATCCTTTAAGCTCCAAATGTCTATAATTAGTATACATACAATACAACATGAAAAATATCTTTCTTTAAAGTGTAATATCACTAAATTTCTGCCTGAAATACATATGAAATTTTGAATGCTTTTTTGGTATATCAATAGGTCTTCTGGATGTTTGTTAGCTCCATTTAGAGAGTCTCCATGTCCTCCTAGAGTGCTACCAACATGATCACATGCTTCTGGAGAAGGGTCGCCATTCTTCCGTTAGTTTTTTGTTTTGGCCAACTCCCTATTCAAGGAAGCTTCACAAGAAAATGTGTTAGATATCTCGTCCATCTAGTGAGATAGCATCGTTGGTGATTCTTGACATTCGATAGTTTCCATCTCAATGTTCTCATGAAGGCCGAGTAGATGACCGGATGCACCTTCATTGTGGTTTAGTGCTGAAGACCCCTCGACCACATCTAGAACATAAAAAGAGCCAGGTCCCATCATTGATGCATAAGTGATATTCATAATCTAATCTATAAGAATAGGCAAATGTCAAAAAATAGTAAAAAAATTTATTCCATTAAAGAAGATCGAGTTTCCTCATACCCATTATCTAATCAAATTTAAATAATCAAATAGATGAAGGGCTCTCCTAAGAAAAGAATGAATGATCATATAGCTGATGTCATTGTCTGATGGAAAGGTAGTTGGATCCCCACATAGTGAGACTTTGTCGGCATAATTTTTAGTGGGGGTCCTGTCGAAGCTGTCGGTCACTGTAATCAGAATCCCATCACTGGCTGCATAAGAAATTTTAATTTTCATATGTATTTACTTATAGAAAAATTAATGAAATCAAACTGATCCCATATCTTTCATAATTTAAATGAGAGAGCGCCACACCTTAAGCTATGTATTCATCTCGAAAGATGGACACATGGCTTGACAGTGAGGCTCGATCAAATAAACTAAGAAATGTATGACATTTGTTTGGTCTATGACGCCATTTTATTATAAGCCAACAAGTTTCCCTATTTAATATAAAAAATTAAGTAGGGTTTATGTTAAGATGGGTTCAGAAAAGCTTCTTATAAGGGCAAGACCCTATAGTTAATTACATCTTAGATAACCGAAGTCACCTAAGAAAACTCTCGAAAAGAATCAGGGGATATTATCTTCAAGAAGTTTAAAGGATAGAACATTTCAACAAGATCAGACAAAGAGGTGTGAAATGAGAATGACTCAATTTTGGAACATTTATTTTTTGGAATCTAAAGGAAGAAGAACTAGGGGATGTCACAGATCTTAAAAAGAACCTCAGTGTCTTCTCAATCTACCCTATGGTTTGGTTTCAATTTAGAGAAGAAATATTTAAGTTTTTCATCCAGCCAACTTTATTAATTAGCGCTTACATCCATATGAAACGATCACACAAATGGCCTAGAAGAAGTGAGGATTTAGGTCGTGATAAATGACAACCTCGGAATCCTAACAAAAGTTAAGGCTTATATTGTACAACAGAGTCATACAAAGGCCTAAGAAAAAATTTGATGATTTATGTCGCACTAAGTGGACAACCTCGAAGTCCTCAAGCTTGGTTGGTTAGTTCTAAGGAATGGTTTTGCTGTAGACATGTTTTACTGTTGAAGATTGTCATGCTGTCAACAATTCTAGCTTCAAGCTCATCATCGTGGCAAGTTTAAGTTTAGAAGTTTCAAATTGTAAAGATTGAGATAAGTATCAAGTTTAGAGGTCAGGTTTTTTAATGTGTTAGGTCATGATGTCAAATCAAATTTTTCCTAAGGTTATGGTTATTTAAATATTATGAGGAAAGTTGATTAGAGCAACATCGGTTAGGATCCCACGGTTCCCTCATTCTGGTATCACTATTTTCTTTTCAATTTACTTATCTTAAATGAGTTGTGAAATCCATTTAAACTGGGGAGATCTCGTTAGCAACCGTGGGTTACCTCCTCCAGGAGACTCCCGTAAATTCAAAATGGCATTTTAAGTTTACTGAAATTTCAAAGGATTTATGATTACCTTTGGAACAATTTGTTTTAGGTTTTTAAAATGTTGATTAATTTTTTTGAAAAGTTTTTTTGCTTTTTGCATGAATAATAGAATACACATCCAAGCAGTTATGATATTTGCAGAAAGTGAAATGACAAAAATTAAATAACACTACAAAAGCGTCATCTTCTCAGCATTCCTGCTGAAAGATTAACTTTTGCAACATGTATATAATATTGCAGAAATTTAAATAAATTGCAAGAGTAGATGAACGTGTATCTAACAGACTCCGAAATATGATTTATTGAGTCCTGAAAGATCCTAATGGATGATTTTAGAACAAAATATAACAAGTTCAATTTGTCTTTTAAAATATCTAAGAGATTTCAAATTATTTAGGAGATAAACCCAAACTGCTTTGAAGATCTCTTGAAATATTTGAGTTCATTCTGAACTTATCATACTGTTCCATTAATCATCCCAAGTTGAATTAAAATTACTCCACTACTCGGTGAATTTTGGCATTTTAATCGTCCCGATGATATGATAATCAATTAATTAGTTGATATTTCACTTAAAAGCTATGTAGGTGAATGCCCCTAAGGCAAGTTTCAATCATTAAAGACCAGATACCCACCACTAAGTTTGGGTTTGATAGTATTCATCATAAACCATGTTATCCTCTAAAGCTCATCAAATGAATTAAATATCTAGCCTAGATCACTACTAAGCCTTTTGATAAATCTAATGGGAGAAAGATTAGCAAAGGTTAGAATTTTAATTTAGGTGATATGGATTCTGATTAAAAGAATTCAAATCATCATTAATTGTAGACTTGATCTTAAGTGAAACATCATCTCCTTAGTTTAAGCCCTTCACTTGAGAATGATTTTATTTTGATCCACTTCAAAGTTCTGACAATTTAAGAAGTTGTAATTTTATTCTTATCATGAGAAGGTGGCAAGTTGGTCTCTATCTTTTTACACATTATGTTTGAATCATCCAAACATATTAATTAAGATCAAAATTGCTCATTTTTCCTTTGTTTAATCCTAAATTATGATTAGGGCACAAAAGACTAAAATGACCACTTTACCCTGGGGCTCTTCACCTCATTACTTACGAAGCATAATTCAAGTTACTTAAGAGAATTTAGAATACCTTATCCATAGAGTAATTAAAACATCAGAGGAGAAAAATGTGGTTTTTCATATTTATATTTAATTTAAATAATTATTTTAACTTAGAAAATAAGATTTTCAAAATTAAATTATTTAAGCAATCAAAATAAAGTTTTTGGTTTATGAGAAAAAAATATTAGAGGCACTCTTAGGTCAGAGAAAACACTTAGGTAAAATACTATGATTTTTTTAATTAAATTTTAATCATTATTTTATAATTATTTAATAATTTTCATGATTTAATTTGAATGGAACATATGTTTTATCTACAAAATTTTTTTTTTATTTTTATTAAACCTCCCTGAGTCCAAATAACTCAAAGAAGCAAATTATATATTTTTATGATTTTTAATTTATTTATTACAATTATTTTAATGAGAAAAATTAAGGAAAATTCATTTTAAGGCCTTTAAAATATATATATTTAACTTAGAAAAATTATGAAAAATATTTTCATGAGTCCTATGTAATGAGAAAACTATTAGGAACATTTTAAATATTTTTGTTTTTTTAATTTTTTAGTTATTTTTAATCATTTTTTTATTCAAAAATAAAGCTCAAAAATCAAATATTTTATCAAAAATTACTTTTATTTTTCCTAAGTGTTCCTGATCATAAGAAACTTAGAAAATCACTCTTCATAATTTTTCTAACTGTATTTAATTTAATATAATTATTTTTTTTGCAAATATACAATGTTTCTTAGAAAAAACAACTTTATTAAACTTAATCAAATAATTTTCAAGTTTTTACAGTGGGTTAATATGATTTTTATGCACAATGTAGAATTGATTTTGTTGTTTTGTTATTTATATTAAATTTAAATAAATTAATTCATGAGTCCTATGTAATGAGAAAACTATTAGG
>NEWO01000867.1:232291-245394 GCA_003013225.1 Phalaenopsis aphrodite
TAAATTAATAAAAGATATATACATATAATCAAATGTAAAAATTTACAGAATTATTCAAACCCTCGTAATATTTTTTCTAAACTTCTTTGACCACATGAAACCTAATAAAATTTACCCCATAATTTTTCAGGTGATATTTTAATTTATATAATTAGTTTAAGCCAAAACAACAATCTTAGCTTGAAAATTAGGGTTAGAAGCACAAAGATGCTATATGACCTCAGAAAAATCAGAGAATATAACCTCTATCATAAGGAACAAACTCTTAAAATTTCAAGCCATGGTGAGCAATTCTTAAACATAATGAATTGAAATACCACATAGGGTATTTAATTAATTAAAAATTAGAGAGTTATCAAATAATTTTTTTTGGTCCACATTATTCTCATGTGTTCACTGAATAAGAGGGTATTTTTAATTTTTTTTATAATTATTCGATGAAATGATATGGAATTTTGAAGTTTTGGCCATTTAAATAAATCATAAAATCCTTATTTTTCTATTTATCCACTTCGTTGCCACGACATCGTACGACATTTCAAGCTTTACATGTAGCACTCCGCCATTCGACGCCTTCAGCTACCTTAGCACCACTTGTCCCACTGTTGGCATATCATCTCCTCATCCGATTCCATCGTGAACATCCATGGAATAAACGCACGATCGAACGACTCTTCGGCATCATCCCCAAGTGTTCGAATTCGAGAACCAATCAAAGCAAAACCTTAAAGATCTTCGTCTAGACTCAACCAAATCTCATGGGGTTTGTTTCTAAACCTTCATCTACTCAAGAAACATCTATCCATATGGTTAATCAAGCCTAAAATCAAGCCAATACTCATGAAAAATCAAAATAAGCTTAGTTTAGGGTTGAGGCTCAAATCCTTTATCTAAGAGGGGAGGCCTCAATCTAATGTTTATGGCAACTTTGATTGGGTCCAACAAACCTCTAGATTAAGTCCTAGGCCCTGGTGAGTTGTCTAGCTATGAGTTTGATTAAGCTCAATTTTAGGTGTTGATCCAAGTATATGCTAGGGGCTCCCTGTGATGAGGATTTTGTGAGGAAATAACTCCTCTCACTCTGGTGATGTTGTGGGCATAGTTAATTGAACTTTTGTGGACTGTAGAGGTGTCAAGAAATCTGCCCTAGTTTTGGGGCAAATTTCAATGAAAAAATTGCCTCTGTGGGGTGGATGTGAGTGGCTGAGAGCAAGGAGATTGAACTTAAGAAGTTTTGGAGAGTCTCTAGTGAGATTTTGGCAGAGTTTCCCCAAGGTTTCAAGAACTCTCTTCTTTGTCCATGGAGAGGTCAATTTAAAGTCATGGCTATTTGGTGAAGCTCATGGGGGTTTGATGGGTGCTAAAGCTTGCTGAGGTAGAGAGAAGAAAGGCACAAGCATCCAATTGGAGTGAGCCAAGTCAAAGAGTTCAAATTTTTGGTTTTGGCCATTTGGGGCTCCTTTGGGGTGACTTTTTCTAGTGGTTGAGGTGGTAGTTTGTCAGGGTTCAGTCATTTCTTAGCTCTGAGAGGTCAGGGGGTGGCTAATTATGATTAAGTCCCAAGAGTAAGCAATGATGGCAAAGATATTTCAAGTTTATTCCAAATATAGGTGAAATCACTTAAATTAGAGGACCATTGGTCCATAGTTCCTCTAGGGTGGGCTACATGAGTCTAGCATGGTCACTCGGGTCTAGAAGTTGGTTGTAGAAGCTTTGGCTTGATCAGATTAGCATGGCTTGGTCAATTTTGGTGCATAGGTTTAATTTGGGTCAAATTAGCTTGAAGTTGGGTTTGTGTTAGACTGGCCGTGAAATTAGACTCAATTGATTAAGAAACTTGGTGCAGAGGATTGTCATAAAGAGTTTAGAAAAGATTTGGAGTGATTTTGAATTTATTTGATTGGTCAATTTGAAGGATTCTGAGCATTTGATCAATTTGGGGATGCTGGGTTGGACTTGGTTTTAGGTTAGACTAGAGTTGGGCCAAGTCAAAATTGAGAGTTCACAAAGGTCTGGATTGATGTTTTAAAGAGTTCTCAACATTAATTGGGTGTCAATTATGGGATTTGGGTATTCAATTTGGCGACATTTTGGAGACATGGCTAAATTGGGGGTTTTGGTCCAAGTTAGTTTTGAGTAAAATTGGGGCTTGACCAAGGCTAATTGAAGGCTCGATTTGGTATGTGGAAGTGTTTTGAAGAACTTATGATGAAAAATAGAGGCAATTGGATATATTTGGGGTTCAATTGGGTGAGATTTTGATTTTGGGAGAAATTGGGGACTTTTGACTTGGGCTAAAATTGGGTTCCAATGTGGATCAATTGGGCTTGGATTTGATTTGAATTGAGTTTGGTCATGATAAATTTGAGTTTATAATTGAAATTGGAGAAAAGTGGGATCAAATTGGTGGTCATTTGGGGTGAATTGAGGTAATTGGGCCTTTAAAGGTAAGTTGGGGCTTTAGGTCAAAATGGGTCAAATTGGTCAAATTGAGTTCAATTGAAGGGTCCAAACTGGTTTTGGAGACATTTGGAATAATTTGAAGGTTTTGGGAAAGTTTGGGCCAAGGGTATTTTGGTAATTTTGGCAATTTGAGGGCTATTTCGGTAATTTTGGGAGGTTTTAGGCAAATTTGGTGGTTTCAAATGGGTTGAGATGATTTTTTAACAAATTTAGGTATTTTGAGTGAAATTGGGAATCTTGGAGTTTCATGGGCAATTTGGTAAATTGGGTAGATTTAAGGGCAAAAGGCTTAGTATTTTGGTGAAAGTGAGGTGCCAAGCACCCTATTTGAGCTATGGGCCAATGGAATCCACTACTTTAGGTCCTCCATGTACTAGTCTTAGCTAGACCCTGGCCTAGGGCTAGTGGGTCTAGGAGACCATCAACATGAGTCTCCGAAAGAGTTAAGGAGTCAAAGCTAGGTAGGCCTAGGCTTAAGGTAGTGAGCGGAAGTGTAATGTACAAGTGTGTGAGTGAAAGAAACCAAGACCACAACACCAGAGGGATAGCCCTAAGGCCAAGCAATCCTATAGGAACTCTTCTTGAGCTACCCTATACTGACCCCACCTACTAAGTGCTAGAGGTTATGACCAATATGTGGGACTTCAAGTTGAGCAAAGAAGAGTTTAGAATTTCTAATGGTGAGGGTTCATTCCTAGTCCTCTGGGAATAGTCAATAGGAAAGTCCAATGGCTAGACCCTAGGCTACTAAAGAGGAAAAACTAGACCTCAACCAAAAGTGAGGTCAACAGACTTAGATCTTCGTGACCATCTAGAAATGTTTTTTAAGCTGGTTGTTCATGAATAGGTATAGGGGCAAGGAACAACACACAAGCAGGGCACATGTCAACCTGTTTGTCCATCTCATGGTGGAGCACATTGAGTCACATGAGAGTGTTGCATCCTTTGAATCCTTTACCTATGTTTTTATGAGCCGCTTGTTTGGTCAGCTTTTCTCCTTTTGGTATGCTCCCTCCCTTTGGATTCTTTATGTCGACCGCCACCTTTCTCTCTTTGGCTTCTTTGCCACTTTGTTCTTTCATCTTTACCACAGGCCCGCTACCCTTTGGTTTCCTTTTCTCCTTTACATCCTTGGAAGGGAGAAATTTCTTAGTTAAAATTTGAAAGGACTTCCCCATAGCCACTTCATTCATCACCTCAACAAAAACCCTTCTTGCACTCGTCATAAATATCTTTCTTAATTGAATGAAAGACAGAAAATTGAGAAAAGTGATGTAAAAAACTAATCACATGTTATTTATGAGGAATGCAGGCACTGAAATATTGGCAGTCCAATTATTAAAAATACTTATTAAACTATAAATAAGTTAACTTTTTTGCATTTAATTTTCTTATTCTTATCGTAACAATCACTTTCCAAGAGTAACATAATTGAAAAACTAAATATATACATAAGAAATATGCATGCACAAATCTTAAGGAAATCCAACGGGTCCCGCTTATAAACACTAAATGACAGTGTATTGATATAATCAAAAGCCGAAAACATCAAATGTGTTTCTTAAATAGAAAATT
This sequence comes from Phalaenopsis aphrodite, assembly GCA_003013225.1. Lineage (NCBI taxonomy): Eukaryota > Viridiplantae > Streptophyta > Magnoliopsida > Asparagales > Orchidaceae > Phalaenopsis > Phalaenopsis aphrodite. Next base: position 236,330 of record NEWO01000867.1, read on the forward strand.
TAAACAAACAGAAAAGAAGCACAACCGAATGAAGAAATAGAAAGAGCCCAATCCAAGGGAAAGTCTTCCATGATCAGATTCCTTAGTTAATCACAGAACTCCTCACAAAATTGACAAAAGGCCTCTAACAGAACTCTTGTATGACCCTTTGAGAATGCTCCGTGTCTAAGGAAAATTTCTTGTTAAATTATGGTGGTGCACCTTTTGTCAACAACCTAATTCATTGTAACGACGGAATGGTCTCTTTTCATAATTCTCTCCTCAGAGAGCAAACCAACAATCTTTTCGCCAACCAAATGTCTGTCGATCAACCAAAGGCTCGACAGAGCGATAAGGTTATCAGGTCATCAGACGCCCCATTTAAAGTTGTTTTGAATAAAAAATGGTGCTAAAGTCGGTTTTGAGTACAAAAGAGTGTTGAAGTCGGTTACAAATATGAAAATGTGTCATAATACCTTGCAATGACCCTATTAAAATAGGGTTAAACATAGATTTTTATATGGGGTTCCCCTCAATCTATGAATAGGGGATAATTTCTACAAAGAACTATTGATTTACTCTATTACAATTATTGTTGTGCACCGTCTTTCTCTTTTGTTGTTTCTCTGGTTCGACTTACACTATATGTCTTAGGTATGATTTACAAGACATATCTAGATTCGAGAGTTTGTGTAAAATATTTCAATTAAACATTGATTATTTAAATATTATGAATGAAATAAGTTATTAAATTAAATGTAGTTAAATTAAATAATGTATACTTATGTATAATTAATTATTAATCAAAATTATTAATTATTAACAAACAAGTTAATAAACTAATTATTTGTTAAGCAAAAATTTAGGATTAATTAATTATTAATTTCAATAATTTATATATAATAATTTAAAATTTAAAATGTATTTTATTCTTGAATTAATTATTAAATTATTACATATAAATTTATTTAAGTTACATTTATTTGATAATAATTATTTAATTTTTAATTTTTAATCAATTAATTTAATAAAATTAACTTGAATGAAGATAAATTAAAATCATAAACCTATCTCCCATTCTCCTGTTTCCACCCAAAATTATCGGAAATCATCGATTTTGTGATTGAACCCTCACGATACATTCATGATTACAGCGAACCGGGCAGATAACTCCCATATTTCTTCTTCTTCTTTTGATCTGCTCCAACCTAAAATCATAGAGAAACGTAACTTCACATTTTACTCTTCGCCGGAAGCGCTCGTCCCGAAGTTAAATCTGCAGCTCAAAGTTAAATCCACCAATTACTAATTTAATAAATTTTGAATTTACCGATGAAGTGTGCAAAAACTAGAATTTAAGGACAAGATCGACGAAATCTAGATTTACAGCATCCCACCATCCACATATTTTTACCCAAAAACATCGTCTGGAATGATTGGTAAATATCGCATAATTGTTAAATATTAATGTTTCAACACCATGTAAATGACAATAAATTTACTAAGTTTTATATTTATTAATATTAAGTTTTTTAAAAATTGGTTATAGCATGTATAGCGCACAACTTTTTTAAAAGTACAATATGAAGTGCTATATAAATATGAGTTTTGATGTAAGAAAAAAAATATTGTCAAAATAAAAAATAAATAAAATATACGCCGATCAAATCGGATCCTAAGCCGCCGTGAAGCCGATCTCCGCAGGAACCACTCCCACTCTCCATAATGTTCTCTATTAAAGCCAGTCTCGCTTTCATTTACTCCGTAAGTCTTCAGCTAAAAAACTGGAGAGAGAGAGAGAGAGAGAGAGAGACATCCTCATGATTAGCATGATGCGCGGCTTTATGTTGTTGTCCATGAAGATCGTTGGAGCCTCTGCTGCAGTCTTGACATCAGCGGTGGCTCTCTGGTTTGCTACCCCGCCGGTAACCGAGTTTCTCGCCGACGAAGGCCCTCTTTTGTACAAATCAATAGCCGCTTGGCTGACTCCGCCCTATCTCTACTTCATCATCAACGGAATCATAATCTCCATCGCTGCCACCTCCCGGTTCCAGAAGACCGTTGCTGTTGTTGGCCACCCGACTGTTGGCGCAACCCAATACGCCCCTTCATCCTCGATTTCAGTTCAGCCAGACCAGCCCGCGCCAATGGATTACATTTCTAAGTTTACTGAGGATACGAATTTGTTGCCAGATTTCCTCGCTCCGGCCGTTGGCCTTGGTAAAGTTACGTCGTTATCGGATTCTGTTGCCGAGACGGAGTTGGAAGAGGAATTTGTGATATCGAGGTCAAGCTGCTCTCCGAAGAGGAGGGGATCAAGTGAGAATCTGCAGGAGAAATCAGCTTCCGGAGCTGGAGGAGGCGCGGCGTCTCGGCCGCCTGTCTCAGCCCGTCTCGGCCGTCGGAAGAGCATCAAGGCAAGCACTGAAGGTTAGTTCTAATAATTTTATATATTTCCCTCTATTTTCTCGTTTTCCTCGGGTGATTATTTTGATTTCCTTGCAAACCCGAAAAATAGAAAATGGGCAATTTTCATTATTTTTTATTTCTGTACTTCAATTCCTAAATGAATATACGGATTTTCTTATTTCCGTAAATCATTACGCACAAATTAAACCTGAATCAAAACTCCGGCTCAACGATAGTTTTGAAACAGTATTTATTTTTGTTAACGGCTAATTTTAATTTTTGTCAAGTACTTACACTGTTAAAATAATTAATTTGAATTTATTTATTATATATAAGTAAATCTTTCTTTAAATCTTTTTTTCCCAGTAAAGGTGATCCCAAGCCCTTATTTACTTATTTAATTCTTAAGTTGCATCTAAGTTTAAAGTTAGCATTAGCCAAGTAATGAATTACAATTATTTTCTTTTATTTCCTTGTTATGTAAACAAATGACATACCTAACTATGGCAAAATGGTGAATTTTTCAAGGCAAGGCTTTGGGCGTAGCGCGGCCGAGGAAGCACGAGACTTTAGAGAACACGTGGCGGACGATCACTGATGGCCGCTCGGTGCCCCTCGCTCGCCACCTGAAAAAGGCCGACACGTGGGACAATCATAGCCGCGCCATCACCGCCGTGCCACTGCAGCCGGCTCCGCCGGTGATGCGGAAGTCGGAGAGCATTGCCGTACCCCCTTTTTCCACAGGCGGCGTGCCGTCACCGGCCTCCGCCTCCATTTCTTTGTTATCGGCGGGAAAGGTACGGCGAGAACCGTCTCTTGGGCAGGACGACCTTAACCGTCGAGTTGAGGCTTTCATCAAGAAGTTTAATGAGGAGATGCGGCTGCAGCGGCAGGAATCGCTACAGCAGTTTATGGATATGATTAATCGCTCCGGCAACTAATTTAGTTTGCAGTGGTGCCAAAACAAAAGAAGATAAAAATGAAAAAAATAATATAAGAAGAAAACAGTTCATTCTCCTGCTAAATGGATCCTCTCTCTCTAGCTTCACACGCACACACACACACACACACACACACACACACACACACAAACCACATAATCCTAATTTATTTTTATATTTAATTTTGAATTTTATAATTAATTATGTAATATTGTAATGTCATAATTACATCAATAAAATATAAAAAATATTTAATTTTCAAAATTTCAGTATCAATTATCTTTAATATGATGGCAAAATTTTGAACGTTAATTCTATAAATATTAAAATTTAGATATTAAGTGTCTAAATATATGAGAATATGTGTGGTTTATTTGTAAATCCTTATAAAAAAGTATTATCTTAAAATATAGATTCATTTGGAGAATTGATCATTTTCTTCAAGATGTTTTAATGTATATCTGATATGACGATAGTGTTTGAATTCCAAGGAGTTAATATCCTAAATTATCTTCTCGTTGATTATGATTGTCATCTATCCTTTGGTGGGGCCATGTTGACGTGTTGAAATTTGAATTGTGCTTGTTTTTAGATTGCTAGAGTAAATGGGATGGCGTTGGAAATGGTATGAGCTTGTTTTCTATGTTGGTCTTCTTTATATTATTTATCCAGTTGGTAGATCTTCAATGTGACACGATCGCTATTTTGATTTAATTTCTTAATGTTTTAATTTGCATACTATTGAAGATAACCCCTTCATTTTATTGGCAGCAATTTGTCATAGTGCTTATAACATTATGCCTGTTTTTGAGATTAGCTTCAAATTACAGTTAATATCATATATAGAGAGTTCATTATATATTTACTCTACCAAAAGAGTAAACCATAGTCAATTTAGTAGTCTCATTCTTTTTTACTAATTACCATGAAATCAAATGAACATTGATGACTCCACTTTTTCAAAATTATATTAACTCCTTTTATTGTGAAATAAGGATCACAAAAAAATTTGTTTTTGTTCCAACAATGAGAGTTTATGATCTACCTTATCATTTCATAGATGCCAATATTCATCTCTTTCAAAATCATTAGTCCCATTATAGTGAAGTTGCTATTTCATATGTATAGCTACTGCAAATCTCACGGCACGCCAATTTAAGAATATTTATGTCTAGAATAGCTTATTAATTTATGCCATTTGTAGATATTTTTTCTAAATATTTATTTTTATACTATGGCTTATTAACTCGTGCCAATTGTAGATAATTTTCCAAATAATGTAATTTTTTAGATAAGTTCTCACTTTGGCAGGCCCATGTCTTCTTAGATTTTCTTGCCTACAAGGGCCTGCTCATGCTATTCATTTCATATCTCATCACAAATGAGTGTTTGAACTTTGCAAGTGCCAATCTCTTATCAAAAAATTTAGGAAATGTAAAGTACTTTGTTCAAGTGACAAAGTGGGTTGTTTTAAGGCCTTCAATTCTAAGTTGAAGCAGAGAAAACCCCTTCTTATTTTATTGGTGCTATTTTAGTTACTAGTTTAAATGCATTTCTTTAAGAAGATTAACAATTTAAGTGCTGCTAGTTTTTATAATGCATCACTTAAGGCGATCAGAAATTCAACTAATTATAGTTAGCATAATAATAGAAAAAATAATTCGTGCTTTCTGTACTTTGCATTAAACATCTACCGAAAAAGCTTAACATGGAAAAATCAATTATCCATTCTAAATATTTCGGCGAAATTTGTGCATCTATTTTTAGTCTATCAAAAAAATTTATTAATATATTTCTCCCTAACTTGTTATTTCAATTCTAGGGAACTTTATATATCTTCTACAATGCCACTCTTACTTTATGTTACACCTTTTTTTTCCTATTGATTATCTTAACCCAATTGATTAGGTATGCGTTTAGGGCTATCTATAATTCTCTGTCACATTTATTATAAACTATTTATCATTTAAAACCTAAATTCCTTATGATTTTAATCTTCTACAATTTGTATTGCAATTTAAAAATTCATCTATTGTTACCCTATACTTCTAAACATAGGCTTGCTTCACTAGTAATTTTTGTGATGAACACCTCTAAGTTGCGACCACCAAACTCAATATAATAACGTTCTTTCAGGAGTTATTATCATATTGGTGCCCAAATAAATGCCTATTAATGTATTTTCTTTGCATGTTAGCATAACATTTATTTGATCGCCTATTGTTTGAATTAGTTCAAAATGGCAAAGACTTATGGCTTTAACATGGTTTATTAGTTATACTTTAGCTCTCTATTCACATTATGATAAAAGTGAAAGGATGCAAGTGATAAGCACAAAATAGCTTAGATGATAAAATTTAATTTGCCGATAGACACAAATTTCGAAAAAAAAAATTGAAAGATGGTTCTTCATATGATCATTCACTCAACTAGTCTAAAAAATACAAGAACTTATAATAATAGAAGATATACAACATTTTTTTTTCCAATTTTGGTTAGAACCGCGATCATATCTGAGTGAGATTTACATATGAAAAAATAGTTGTATTTTATTAAAAACTTATGTGGTTAGTCTTTCTTCATCATTTTGACTTCGTATTATCATTATATGATGAAAAGTTGATTCAGTTGAGTGAAGAGGTTTAGTTCATATTATAGAATAATTTATGGAGAAAAAAAAAAGATGACGAAATGGAGATTTTTGGTCTTTAATAATACTAGGGCAAAAATAACTATATAATTAAAGAAAATAAACCTTGAAACTATAGTATGTCTTTATCTGACTATCTTTATAACTTTCATATGTGATAACTAAACTAAGTGAGATGTTCATTGAAGTTTACCCCTATACATGAAAAATATTTGGTCCATGCATTTTACAAATATTCATGTGTGGTGAATGGGTGGAGTAGGGTAATGATCTTCATCTTCTTCATCTCTATCTTCTTTTTGATGACATCAATCATATAAATTTTTGGAAGGAGCGATCATTAAATTAGGAAGGTATATGGTTGTGTGGTTGTGGGTAGGCCAAATTATCCTTATTTATAACAACATATGATTATAAAGAGTCGAGTTTTATTAACAAGGAGTGTATGGGTGACTAATGGATGTATATATTTTTTATGATAAGTAAATTTGTATTGTTAAATAGTTCGGGTGATGCAGTAATATGAAATGATAGAGAGGAGTGATTTATTATTAATTTAATAAATATCTTTATGAATGATGTTATGTTGAATTATGTGCTACTTTACACAACCATTTAAGACAAATCCATTGATTAATCAGTGATGTTGTTGGAGTGTGGAATTTTTAATGGTGAGGTTTATGTTGGCTAGTTATAAGTGAGATTGGTGGTTATCAGATGTGGATTTGCATAAAAGTTTAATACATGAAGATACTCCTGAAAATTAAGATTTGTGATTGTGACTTTGTTTTACACATTTAATATAGCATTTTAGTGTGATCCAGATTGATCACAAATTTAAAAGATAACGAAAAGAAGCTTATAGTGATAAGGGAAGGATACGGAAATTAAAAATCATATTCTTTTTGGTATAAAATTTGAGAAGGGTATAAGAGATGCGTTCTAATAGTATCAAATTTGAATTAGTGTACAAATTTCCCATTATTTTTTCTATGTCATTACGACATCAATTGCTCAAAATACTTAGTCATGTTGTAACATTGATGATGAAATCATAATGGAAGCTCATTTTCCAGCCATGATGAACTTATTTGGTAAACTTATAGTCACACAAGAGAAGAACGAAAAATGGAAGAAGGTGTCAGTGTAGAGAAGGAACTTGGAAATTTTTATATATTTCACACCTCAAGTAGATCATACAATACAGTAGAATGAATACTACTTTATATCATCCCAATGGCTACTCAATGACTATTTTAATGAGCCTAATTGTATAGTTTGAGGTGGATATAATATGTACATTAATAGTTTAGGACATCCCAATGACTACATAAATCTGTTAAACATATAACTAATAGAATATAATATGGATTGTATTATATGATTTGCCTAAATATTATTTTCTTTGATTAGTTGCTTCTCTACTAAATATAATTATTTAAGATTATGAATAAGTAAGAATCTTAGCAAACAATCACACAACAGATAAAAATAACAGAAGGTAACATAAACAAGCAGCAAATGATACTTATTAGTATTTTACAAATCAAAATTTATAACTTCAAAAATGTTCCAAAGTGTACTCAATGGCTCATAATAATTGAATTTCTATGATAATAATTTGAATAACATCATCATTTGGCAAGTCTCTGCTAAAATGAAAGTGAACATTGATGTGATTAGTTTAAGACTACTAAATTGGATTTTTGTTTTACATGTAACAGTAGTGTTATCATGAATGATAGAGATAGTTTCAAAAACCACACTAAACTCATGAATTGATTGCTTAAGCCATAAGACCTGTGTAATGCAGCTTCCTGCATCAATATATTACGCTTTTATCATGGATGTGGCCATAAAGTTAAATTTTTTACTAGAACATGAGATTAAAGATTGCTTTAAGGTGATATTTGGATACTCTTTGTATCCAAAACCTTGTTTATCTTACAAGATTAAATGATCTTAAGATTTTAGGTAGGGTGCCATTATTACATACAATAGACACTAAGAAAATTTTTTGTTAGCTTTTAGTAAGACATAGCATTAATGTCATTGTCCCTCAATTCTTCGAGTCAATATGTTTCTCATTCTAATATTTGTCTTATTGAGTTATCAAGCTCATGAGGATAGTCACAGTTTCACATCCTTATATGTCAGACATTTTGATTAACACCGTCATGTAATTTTTCTCAGTTAAAAATATTTCAACCCTTTCTTGTGTAATGTTAAATTTTAGAATTTTTGTTAACTCACCCACCATACTAATATTAAACTTATAGCTCATTATGAAAGAGTTTTTCACTTGGTGAATCATTTTAATCCAAATAGTATAACATTTACATATAGTTATATTATTAGCAAGCCATATGCATTCCTCTTGATGAATCAATTCATAACAATTGTTCCTTTAATAAGTGAGTTCTTTAATTGAAAAGTACTAAATCTTTGATTTTCTTATTTTGGCCCTTATTCTAGACCATATATTGGCCTTCTTCTTTTCATAAACATGACTTGTATATGTTGAGCTCTCTATGTTGAGATGCTTCTCAACATTCACATTCTCTCTAATCTCTCTATTTATAAAATCAATCTTCAAGTCCATATAAAATAATTTGAATTATTTAAAGCAAACAATTACTTAATGGCTTAAAAACATGTTGAAGCAAATGTTTCTTCAAAGGCTATTTCCGTAATTTGAAGGGTCTTGTTGACCTCACTTTTGGTTGAGGTCTAGAAACTTCTTTAGTATCCTAGGTCTAGTCATAGGACTTTCCTATTGACTAGTCTTAGAAAACTAGAAAATGTATCCCCACCATTAGAAATTCAAAACTCTTTTCTTTACTCAACTTGAAGTTCCACATATTAATCTTAAACTCTAGCATATAGTAGGTAAGATCATTATAAGAGAATTCAAGAAGAGTTCCTATAGGACTACTTGGCCTTAGGATTGACCCTGGGTGCTGGTTTGGAGTTAGGGTACACAATATCCTCACAATACCAATGCTAAAACTAGTACATAAGGACCCAAAATGGGGATTTCATTGATCCATGGTTCATTTAGAATGGTTATCTATCCAAATCTACTT
>NEWO01000868.1:5634-29653 GCA_003013225.1 Phalaenopsis aphrodite
AAAATAGTGCCGACAATGAGTAATTTTCAAAACGAGCTTATCGTCAATCCACTTATTTATGCTATACATGGTCACTTGAAAATCTTGAAAACATGTTAAATTGCTAAATTGGAGTTTCAACTGCTAATCCAAATAGTCATATTGGTGGAATAAGTTTTCAAGTTTGGTATGTAGTTAAGAGATCTCACCTTCAATTTTCCTAAGTTTCTCGATAAGTCACTCCAAACTCATTGCAAGAAGTCTGTTGAAATAAGTTTGAGTATCCTTGTGCACCATCTTTATATCTTTAAATCTACCGTTATCATTGTTTGCCATAATATTTAAAGTAGAAATAGTTTCTTCGCTCTCAAATCTCTCCAAATAGGATGCTTCCTTTCCCATCCTAGGCCATTTTATAGAGAAAAGGAGAGCAAAAAAAATTAAACTTCGGTAGTTCCAAGTAAGTTACTTGAAATGTGGGCCATAGCACCAGATCCGACCTTATAGCTCCAGGCCAACTTTCTCAAAATCTAAATTTTCATCCAATCTTCAATTCTCTTAATATAATAATGTTTTGTGCCAACATAATCATGTATGACTCCAACTTACATAAAAAAATTATCATAAAAATAATCAATAAAAAAGTCAATCACACCGATAACTATGGGTTGCCTCCCATAAAGTGCTTGGTTCAACGTTGTCAGCCTTCATATCCAATGTTTTAATCTGTTTGACCCAACATTAAGATCTCCTCAAATGTAGGACTATCACTACTTATATAAGATTTTAACCTATATCCATTTACCTTAATTATCCTTTCAGTCTTAGGATCTTTAATATCAATAACTCTATTTGGATAAATTCTTATCACAATAATTGGTCCCGACCACTTGAACTTATGTTTTTTCATAAAAAAATTTCAATCCTAAATTATATAATAGAATTTGTTGTCCAAGCTCAAAATGTTTTATCACAATTCATTTATCATGCCTCATTTTAATTTTCTTTTTATAAAGTCTTGCATTCTCATAAGATTCATTTCTCATCTTGACAAGCTCATTTAATTGCAATAATTGTTTTTCTCTAGCATTTTTCTGATTATAATTAAAATCTTTTATTTCCCAATAAACTTTATGCACTATTTCAACAGAAAAATGACAAGCTTTTCAAAATATGAGCCTATATGATGACATTCTTATAGGAGTTTTGTAAGTAGTCCTATGAGCCCATAATGCGGCACCAAGTCTAGCAGACTAATCTTCTCAATTAGGATTTACAGTTTTTTCCAATATACTTCTAATTTCATGATTGGATACTTCTGCCAAGCCACTAGTCTAAGGGTGATAAATTGTGCCAATTTGATGTTTGATTCCATATTTTTGAGCTAATGTTTCAATTGTTGTGTTCTTAAAATGACTTTCCCCATCTGTAATGATTATAATTGACATTCTAAATCTTGTAAAAATATTTTTCCTTAAAAATTTTGCAACCCTTTTAGAATCACATCAAGGTAAATCAACCACATTAATTTATTTTGAAACATAATCCATAACTTTTAAAATATAAATCTTTAGAATAGATGGTATAAAATGTCCAATATAATCTAAAACCCAAACATAACATTTAGGGAATTTCATTTCTTCTTAAAATATTGCCTGCTCTTAGAAATTTATTACATTTTCTAATAAATTATATAACATCTCTAAATAATGTAGGCCAATAAAATTCAGATTGCAAAGTTTTAAATACATTTTTATCAACACCAAAATGTCCCCTAAAGTCTGAATAATGTCATTTTTATGTAATTTCTTGGGTTTCTACAATTGCTTTGCATATTTGAATAAATAATTCCTTACATTTTTTATATAAATATGGGTCATTCAAAAAATAATATTTAGAATCATGAATGAACTTTTTATTTTGATGGATATCCAGTCAGTAGGGTAAAATGTTACTACTTAAGAAGGTAACTGAATCAACATACTACAGAACTCGCCATTCATTAATTCCATATAATTGTTCGTCAGGAAAATTTTTATTAATTTCATTATTAAAATTATCTTTTTCCTTTTCAAGCATTGACAAATGATGAGCTAATTTCTTATTAGTACACTTTCTATCCACAACATGAAAAATCATACTCTTATGTTAGAATGACCCATCCAATTAATCATGGCTTTGTATCCTTCCTCATCATTAAAAACTTTATAGCTTAATGACTAGAGTGCACAATACATTTGGTTTCAATAAGATAAGGTTTGAATTTATCAAAAGAATAGATTATAGCTAATAACTCCTTTTCAGTAGTAGTTTAATTAATTTGAGCTTCATTAAGGGTTTTCATAGCATAATATATTACTTTAAAAATTTTATCTTATCTCTGCCCTAAAACAACTCCAAGAGCATAAGTACTAGTATCACAAATTAATTAAAATGATTTTTTCCAATTAGATGAAACTATAATAGGTGCAGTGATTAATTTTTCTTTTAATAAATTAAGAGAATTAAATAATTCCTCATTAAAATTCAAATTAGCATATTTTTCCAATAGTTGACATAAAGGTTTGAAAATTTTAGAAAATTCTTTAAATAATTCCTATAGAAACAAACATGTCCCAGAAAACTTCTTATTCCTCTAACATTAGTAGTGGTGGTAATTCAATTCTTAAAAATCTTATGTCCGAAAACAATTCCTCCTGTAATCGTAAATTGACAGTTTTTCTAATTAAGAACGAGCCAATGAATAATAAAGTTTGCTTCATCACACCATTTTAGAACTTTAGTTCAATGATCTAGACATGATTTAAAAGATGTTCCAAAAAAATGATAAATCATCTATAAAATTATCAATTCCTTAAGCAAATCATAGAAAATTGACATCATACATCTTTAAAATATTGTAGGTGCATTACATAATCCAAATGACATTCTCTTGAAATTTAATGTTCCATAAGGACTATTAAATGTTATTTTCTCTTGCTTCTTAGGAGAAATAGGTATTTGGTGGTCCCAGAATATCCATCCAAAAAGCAAAAATAATGGTGCCCAGCTAATCTATCTGACATTTTAATTAGAAAACATAGAGGAAAATGATCTTTCCCGGTGGCGGCCTTTGATTTTCTATAATAAATACAGATTTTCCATCCTCTGACTTATCTTGTATCAATTAAATCATTCTTTTCAATTGCTACAACAATCACTCCTCCTTTATTATGAACACAATGAATAAGACTAACCCTTGAACAATCTGAAATTAGATAAAAAATTTCAGCATCCAACCACTTTAAAAAATTATTTCTTAACAAACTCTTTCATTATAGGATTTAATCTTCTTTGAATATAAATTCTAGGCTTATAATTATCTTCCATTAAAATTTTGTGCATACAGATTAAAGGACTGATTGTGTTAATATCACTAATTTCCATCCAAAGGCCTTTTAATGAATTTTTAATTTCTCTAATAATTTTTCTTCTCGTTTTGCAGTTAGGTTTAAGGATGTAACAAGTGATGTAGATGAGTTCCAAAAAAATGCATACTTTAAATGAGTAAGTAGAACATTCATCTTATGTTCAGGAGGTTTTTCAATATAAGGTATTAGTAGTTTACTATTTTCAGTAATCTTTAAAATTTCAAATTCTTCATAAACATAATTTAACTCTTCAGTGTTTTTCAGTATTGATTCATTTTGAAAATATTTTTCAGTTTCTATTTCTTTTTTTACCAAAGTTACTTCATCTTTTTCATCTGAATTGACTTCACATTTTTCTTGAAAATGATTAACAATCATATTGTCAAATATATCCATTCCGTAACATTTACCATCTTTTTGTTTATCGGGATACTTCACTGATTTAAGAAAGTTAAAAAGTACTTCCCGATCATTAACTCTCATGGTAAGATCTCTATTTTCTACATCTATCACTGCACATCCATTAGCAAGGAAAGCTCTCCCTAAAATATTAGGAATTTCTTTATCTTCCTCTGTATCCAACATAATGAAATCAACAGGAAAGATAAACTTATCCACTTTAACTAACACATCCTCCATAACCCTTTTAGGATAAGTGATTGATTGATCAGCTAACTGAAGGGTTGCAGTAGTGGGAGAAAAATTTGCTAAACCTAATCATCTAATATAGATAATGAAATGAGATTAATCTTGCTCCCAAATAACATAAAGCTTTTCCACAAAATTTTTCTCCAAATGCATAAGGTATGAGGAAACTGCTAGAACCATTGAGTTTTTTAGGAAGCTTTTTCAGAATTATTGCACTTCACTCTTCATTAATTGCAACAATCTCATAATCTTCAATCTTCCTTTTTTTTTAAAAAAAAATTTGTTCATAAACATTGCATTACTTGGCATTTGTTCCAAAGCTTCTACAAAATGTATATGAAAGAAATGCCAAGTTATGCAAAGTATATGAAAGAATTTTTTTTTAAAAAAGAAAGTTTCAAGAATCTAAGATTGTTGCACTTAGTGAAGAGTGCAGTCCAATAAATTAGAAAAAGCTTCCTAAAAAACATAAAAATCCTGGAAGTTTCAGCACACATTATGCAATTGGAAAAAAAAATTTGTGGAAAATTATTTTGTGATTTGGGAGCAAGCATTAATCTCATGCCATTATCTGTATTTAGAAGACTAGGTTTAGGAAAAATTTCTCCCACTACTGAACCCTACAATTAGTTGATTGACCTATCAATTATCCTAAAGGGGTTATCAAAGATGTGTTGGTTAATGTGGATAAAATTTTCTTCCAAGGTGATTTCTTTGTGTTGGATTTGAAGAAGATAAAAAAATTTCTATTAATTTAGGTAGGCCATTCCTTGCTACTGAATGTGTAATGATAGATGTGGAAAAAAGAGACGTAACTATGAGAGTTAGTAATTGTGAAGTAATGTTCTTAAATCAATGAACTATACTGATAAAGGAAAAGATAATAAACATTACAGAATGAATATAATTGACTACAAGGTTGTTCATCATTTTTGAGAAAGATATGAAGGCATATAGGATAAAAAAGTTGAAGTAACTTTGGTACAAAAAGAATTAGAAACTAAAAAAGATTTTGAAAATGAATAAAAAAAGATAAACACTGAAGAGTTAAATTATGTTCAGGAAGAATTTGAAATTTTAGATATTCCTGAAAATAGTAAACCTCTGATACCTTCTATTTAAAAACCTCCTTAACATGAGTTGAAGGTTCCACCTACTCATTTAATGTGTTCCTTTTTGGAGACTCGTCTACATTACCTATTATTATATCCTCAAAATTAGCTGATGAATAAGAAGGAAAATTGTTTGATACATTAAAAAAACATTAAAAAGCCTTTGGATGGACATTAGCTGATACTAAAAAAACCAGTCCTTCAATCTATATTCATGAAATTTTAATGGAAGATAATTGAAAGCATAGTTCCTCAATGAAGATTAAATCCTATATTGAAAGTGGTTGTTAAGAATGAAATTTTAAAAAGGTTGGAAGCCAAAATTATTTATAAAATTTCAGATTGTTCATGGGTTAGTCCTACTCATTGTGTTCCTTAAAAAGGAGGATTTATTGTTGTTGCAAATGAAAAGAATGAATTAATTCCTACATGACAAGTCCATGGATGGTGAATCGGTATTGATTATAGAAAATTAACTGTTGCCACCAAGAAAGATCATTTTCTTTTATCTTTTCAAGATTAAATGTTGGATAAACTTGTTGGGTGATGCGCCCCTAGTGAGTGTTATTTTTCTACATGTTTTATGTCCATTTAAATACCCAGTAATAGTGTTAAGAACTTGACATGTCTTGAAATTACACAACAATCTAACTTTTAGCAATATGACCAAAAACTTGACCCAGTTTATATTAAGTAGTTAATGTGCAAAATTAAAATGTTTATAAATATATAAAATAGTTCACATACTAGTGGTTCTATGCAAGTGCACGTATTGCTTCAAGTAATATATGGTCCTCTTTAAAAACCCCATTATTGATCTCACTAAGAAGCACAATAAGAAATCCCTTAGGCTAATTCTAGTCTACTACTGTCAAGTCTTAGTTTGGAAGATGAAATTTCTTAGAATAATCACAAAAATCACAATGATCAAACTATAAGAATTAAAGTAAAAAAGACAAGTTAAAATGGGTTTAATGAATGTAAACAAAAATGTAACTAAAAGAAATAAGTTTACTGAACTAATTTCTAAACTTTAATGTTAAATTTAATAACATTAAACAATGTTTTGTGATGAAGAGTTCAAGTTTAAGAAAACATCCTTCCCCTTTACAATGAGTACATGAATTGTGAAGAAATTAACAACATTTAAATTTATATATAATTGTTTTGTGCCAAATAGAAGCAATCTTATTCCTTACCCTCTTCCGGGTGCATAAAGAATATTAACTTATCCAGAGTTTGGTCCTTAATTTTGTGGTTAGGCTCGGAGGATACCGACTGCCACTCTAGAGCCTCTACTACTCCCTCACCTGCAGGCTAACAATCTTGTATTAGTTTCCAATCAACTGGTCTAAATTGGGGATTTTAATCTATCACCTTAAAATCTCTATTTATGTGTCCAATAAAGTATATTTCCTTATTTATTTGCACTCAATTCATTGGATGACATACTCTCCCATGAAATGAAATGTGATTCTCCCCACATTGTAAAAATCATAGCCCTTTTAGAACATATGTTTCTCAACACATTTTAACCTCTCAATTGGCTAATTTAAAAAGTAAATGATGATTTGGGTTCAAATCATAATAAATTATTGACATTTAAAACCGTATAAAATGAAATCGCTTCTTCACAAAAACATATCTCAAAGTAGGGAGAATGATAAAGAAAACTACTTAGAATTCATGAGAAGGATATGATAAAACACAGATTTCATATATATAAACAAGTTTACAAAATAAAGAAATAAAAGAACACAACGTATCTCATAGTCTTTCCCAAGTAAACTCCTAGAAGTTCTCTTCAAACCTTTCTCTCATTTGAAGCACTCTCAATTCTCTCCTAGAAATGTAATGAAGAAGAAATATGTCACTCACTCTCATGCCACTCACACACACATACACACACACCACAAAAAAGTCTCACAAAAAAAAACTCTTCTTCAAGCCCTAAACTTCCTTCTTTTTTATGAAAAGCCGCCTCCCTCCAAAAAGAATGCAAATTTCCCTCCAAAATTATATATAAAAGTCAACTCTTTTGAATTTAAAAGACATGTCCATTGATCCAACAGACATATACCTACATAAAACAACTTTCCAAAGTGTCTAGATGCATTGAATCACTCCAAGGGGTGTTTAGAACATGTGTCCCTTTGAAAATTCTCCCAAAATTCATCTCAAACCGCCTTAATCCACCAAAAGCCATGTCTGGCGCATCATACGCCAATTTTGGTGCATCATGCACCGATTCTATAGATTTTGACTCATCATGCACTGGTTTAGCGCATCATGCGCCATTCTACAGTATCTTCACTCTTTTACTCTGTTTGACTTCATTTCAGCTCTGATTCGCCTCGTTTCAATTTCGTTTTGCTCCTAATAGATATACCTAAAAAATATGCATGAAACCAACTTTTCTTCAAAGTGTAATTTTATTCAAAAATATTTGAGAAATATAAATTAGATTAAGCATAAAAAGATATAACAAAATGTGGAAAGTCAGAATTTTCTTTCTTGCTTGTTTTTACTCCAAATTGCACCATTTATGCTTAATTTTCTCCAAAAGTTAAGTTCATGCACCTGAAATAAAAAATATGAAAAATGCCTTCCTTTATAGTGTAAGATCATAAAAAATCAATAAAATTGAGCATCAAACATATATGAAAAAATAGGTAATTTTTAGGCGTATCACTGGGCAGCATTTTTTTTTATAATTTTGGATAGATATTTTGGATATCACCAAATACCTATTTCTCCAGAGGATCGAGAGAAAACAACGTTACTTTTCCTTATGGAACATTTACTTTCAAGAGAATGTAATTTGGATAATGTATTGCTCGTGCAACATTTCAAATATGTATGATACAAATTTTTTGTAATTAAATTTGGAAAGGAATTGAAGCTTTTTTGGATGATTTCTTAGTTATTGGAATTTCTATCAATTCATGTTTAGTTCATTTAACGAAGGTTCTGAAATACTGTGAAGAAAAAAACTTTGTTTTTGGTTGAGAAAAATGTCAATTTTTGTCTGCAGGAGAAATTGTTTTGGGACATGAGATTTCTGAGAAAGGCATGGAAGTAGATCTAGCCAAAATTCAAGTCATTGTTGAATTACTACCCCTTAATGATGTTAGAGGAATAAGAAGTTTTCTTGGATATGCTGGTTTTTATAGCCGTTATATTGAAGCCTTTTCTAAAAGTTTCAAGCCTTTATGTAAACTGTTAGAAAAATATGCTAATTTTGATTTTAATAAGGAAAGCCTTAGTGCTTTTAATTTAATAAAAGAAAAGCTAATCACTGCATTAATTATTGTTTCACTTGATTGGACAAAACCTTTTGAATTAATGTGTGATGCTAGTGATTATGCTATTGAGGCTATTTTTTTGGGCAGAGATATGTAAAAACTTTTAAAGTAATATACTATGTTAGTAAAACCCTTATTGAAGCTTAAATTGATTACACTACTACTAGAAAAGAATTATTACTCATAATATATGCTTTTAAAGAATTCAAGCTTTATCTTATTGGAACCAAATGTATTGTGCATGCTGATCATTCTACTATAAAATATTTAATGAGGTAGAAGGATGAAAAATAATGATTAATTAGATGGGTCATTCTAATGGAAGGGCTTAATTTGTAAGTTGTGGATAAGAAGGGTACTGATAATCAAATATTTGATCAATTGTCAAGGCTTAAAAAAGAAAATTATAATTTTAATGATGAAATTAATCAAAAAACTCCTAATAAACAATTATAGGGATTAATAAATGGAAATTTCTGTGGTATGATGATATAATTAACTATTTAGTTAGTAACATTTTACCCTATGGATTGGATAGCCATCAAATTAAAAAGTCCTTTTATGAATCTAAATTATTTTTTGGGATGACCCATATTTATATAAACAATGTAAGGTCTTAATTATTTGAAGATGAGCACTAACTGAAGAAACCCATGAAATTATACAAAAATGTCCTAAATCAGACTTTGGAGGATAATTTAGGGTTGATAAAACTGCATTTAAACCTTTACAATCAAGATTTTATTGGCTTACACTATTTAGAGATGTTAATTATTATATTAAAACATGTTAAAGATGACAAAGAGTAGGCAATATTTAAAGAAGAAATCAAGTGCCCCAATATTTTACTATTGATGTTGAAATTTTAAATGTTTGGGGTTCAGATTTTATAAGACCTTTTATTCCATCTCTTAGAAAGATCCATATTTTAATAGTTGTGGATTATGTTTCAAAATGGATTGAAGTGGTTGTTATACCTCTATGTGATGTGAAAGGTGTTGCAAAATTTTTAAGGAAAAATATTTTTACAAAATTTGGAATGCCAAGTGCAATCATTACAGATGGGGCAAGTCAATTTAAGAATGGAATAATAGAAAAAATAATTCAAAAATATGGAATCAAAAATTGAATTGCCAAAGCTAATCACCCTCAGGCTAGTGGTTTTATGGAAGTATCATATCGAGAAATTAAAAGAATATTGGAAAAAAACTATAAATACAATTAGAAGAGATTATTCTACTAGACATGATTTTGCATTATGGGCTTATAGGACTAGTCACAAAACTCTTATAGGAATGTCACCATATAGCCTTATATTTTGAACAACTTATCATTTGCATGTGGAATTAGAGCATAAAGCTTATTGGACAATAAAAGAGTTTAATTAAATTCTAAAAGATGCTGCCGAAAAATGTTTATTGCAATTAAATGTGTTTGACGGGACGAGAAATGATTCTTTTGAGAATGCTAGAATTTATAAATGGAAAATTAAAATGAGCCATGATCAAGGAATTCTAAAAACGTATTTCATGCCTAAAGAAGAAGTTCTGTTATATAATTTAAGAATGAAATTATTTTCGGAATAAATTTAGTTCAGGTGGTTAGGAGTGTTTATTATGATAAGCGTTTATCCAAATGGAGTCGTCGATATTAAATATCCCAAGACTTTAAGGATAATTAAGGTAAATGAATACATTTGAGGATATCTTCATGTTGGGTTAACCAAATTAAAACATTAGATATGTTCGGCTAACAATGTTAAACCAAGTACTTTGTGGGAGGAAACTCAAAGTTAATTGTGTGATTAACTTGTTTGTTGATTTTTTTGTGATAAGATTTTGATTTAATTTGGAGTTTTACATGATTATGTTGGCACAAAACATTATTTTATTAATGGAATTGAAGATTAGATGAAAGAAATTCTGATTTTTTGAAAGTTGGTCTTGCACTATAGCGCCACAGTTCGAGTAACTTACTTAGAACCACCAAAGTTTGGAGTTCTGCTCTCTTTTTCTCAATAAAACGGCCTAGAATGGGAAAGGAAGCATCCCTTCTACTTTTCTAAGCAATTTGGAGAGATTTGAGGGTGGAGAAAGAAAATACTACTTTCAAGATTATGAAGAGCAATGACAATAGATGATTTTAAGATAACAAGATGGTGCATAAGGATACTTAGACATATTTCAATAGATTTATTGCATTGAGGTTGGAGAGATTTATGGACAAACTTAGGAAGATTGAAGGTGAGATCACTCAACTGCATACCAAACTTGAAAACTTGTTCCACTAATATGAGCATTTGGTTTGGCAGTTGAAACTTCAATTCAATAATTTGGCATTTTTTAAAGATTGTCAAATGTCGATCAATAACACAAATAAGTGGATTGATGATAAATTTGCATCAAAATTACCTCGTGCTCCTTTATATCATTCATATGATTGAAATTATTTGTTGGGTGAACAGAAGAATGACACCACTATACACAATTGGTCTTAAGTGATTCCGTAAAACGATAAATGTGTTAGTAACAAGTTCTTCTATGCAGTGTGTCAATGTTTTCTTTCTTAAGGCTTTAGAACTTTCGGGATGTTGTGTTTTTTGTATTAGCATATATCTATGTTTTTGTGTGTCATTTGTATTAAAAGTATTATTAATATAAGAAAACTAGTAATGTGTTGTTGTTAAATGAAGCCTTATGTGTTTGAAGTGATGAATTGAGTACTTGAATGTTAGACTTTGGAATGATGTCGAACCAAAAAATGACCATTAAAACTAAAAAATGAGACTTTAAAGATCTTAGATTTTCTGTTCTCTGTGATGATAAAAAAAATCTTAAAATTTGGTTGCATTTGAATGGCTCTATAGCGCCGAAGCAACCTGAGGACAGATTATAGGGCTGAGCCGCTGGTTGACTCCATTTTTGTTCTTAGTTCATCTCCTTCCTCTATTCTATGTATTTTGCTCCCCTAAGGCTTGGATTTGTGCTTGATTTGCTTGGTGAAATGACTTCAAACTCTAGATTGAATCATCTTTGGGTAAGATATTCATCTTTTCTTTTGAATTTTTTTATTTCAACATGGATTTCTTCCATATTGATGGTTTGGCAAAAAATTTCAAATTTTGGTGGAAATGGTGAGAAATCCACGAGTGAACAATTATTTAGTCTACAATGTGTTTTTTCGAGCCTACAATTCATATATTTTGAAATTACTATAACTTTGTTTGGAATTTTATATATTTCTCATGGCTCTTAAAATAAAAAGAGAAAAAGAAAAAGGAGTTGTTAATCATGATAAATTCGCTAGCATGATAGCACAAGAACGATATTGTGATCTGCAATCTAAGAAACTGTTTGTAGATTGAAGTTTCCTTCATCCTGGTCGAACAATTAAATATTTGATTGCAGAGTGAAAGTGGGAGAGTTTTTTTCTATTTCAGTTTCGTTGTTGTGATTTATGTAGTTAGAGAATTCTATGAGAATTTTTCTAATGAATCTGATGATTTGGCTTATGTGAGAGGGTAGCATGTAGTTATAAGTTTTGTTTGGATCAATCACATTCATAAGCTACATAGAGTTTATACTTATTTATATTATGAGTTTCATCCTACAGAAGATGAATTGGACAGTATTAGATATTTTTTGACTGATTGTAATGGAGTATGGAAGATTAGGAATGGATGTCTAATAAACTTTTCTTTCTCGAAGCTAAATGTCAATTTTTATCCATGACATTATTTTATTTATGGTAGATCGCTTCCTACTAATCACTTTAGTGAGGTAACTCGAGAAATAGCTGCATTGAATTATTGCATTTAAATTAACAATTTAATTGACATTTTCCCTTTTATTTATGAGAATATGCTTATTCTTCATGGGGAAGAACTACTCGATGTATGGGTTATCATGCTCTTAATACTACCATGTGTGTTGAATTTGGAATGCAACACAAGACTTGGGAAGAAGTTTTACCATGTCATAAACCTAAGGGAAAAATGAATTTTGAGATTTATGTAAAAAAAGTAGGAGTAAGATCTAGAAGTAGAGGCTCTGATATTTCTTATACGTTAGCTATAGCTCCAACTTCTAGAACTTCTACATCTGGTACTACTTCACTTGATGTTGTAATGGAGCAATTATTTATTCAATAGGAAGATATCTTAACATTTAAATCAACAGAAAAGGTTTAGAAGCCCATCATTATCATAATGTTGAGTATATGCAGAAGAGAGTTGATTATAATATTGCTTATAATGAGGCGATAGATAAATTCTTAAGGGGTGACTATTTGTTAGTATTTCTTCCTTGCCTTGGATATACACCTTATAAACCTGATGATATGGAAGAGGATTTAGACTTTGGTGAACTTGATAATGAAGATGATTTTGAAGATTATGATGAAGGTGGTGATGATGGGTAGTATTATCAGCTTGTTTTTTTGTGACATGTTTTCTATTTTCTTCTATAGTTAGTTTGCTGTTGTATGTTTGTTAGAGGTTTTATGTTTAAATTTGCATTTGTATTAAACTATTAAAGTAATGTTTATTACAACATAATATTATACTATTTTTAATGTTTATATTTTACTTCAATGTAAATTCTAGAAGAGTCTTTAGACATGCTAATTTCACTTATCTTTATTATTTGTACTAGTACTATTCTACTATTTTTAAACTTTATAATTTTTATTTCTGCGTGTACAATACCATTGAAATTAATTAAAATTTTATGTTTGGGGGGGAATTGAGAAAATCTTTTAAAGAACTAAACTTAATTTTTCCTCTGACAACTATATTTTTTAAATAGACATTATAAAAATCTTTTTCAAAGCTAATACAACTTTGTCAAAATAAGGAAATGTGGAAAGTTTTTAACTTTAAGAAGAGGATGGAGGAGCTCAAAAACCTTAAAGGCTATCCAAGTATAGTAATCCTCACATGACATGAAAAGAAAAAAAATGAATTGAAAAAGATCCTAAATTAAAAGAAAAAAAAAGAAAAAAGAAAAAAAAAGAACAACAAAAATAAAAAAAGTCAGGAGAAGCTTGAGGAGATACCTAATAAAAAATTAGCTTCTCTTGATCATATTAAGGAAAGAAAATAAATTACATTTATAAATTAAGGCTTAAACTATTAGTATCCTTACAAATAAAATCTCCATGAAGTTCCTTTTATTGTAATTCTACTAAGCAATCAAAATATGACAAAATAAATATTATCCTTGAAATGAATAGAAAATCAGAACTCTTAGACTCGACAATTAGATATTCTTACTTTTAGTTTTAACCCGAGTTATTCAAAATTTTTTTGAAGTTTCACCATCACATTTATAAAACAAAAAATATATAAATCTCTAAGTTAAACTCACTACCAAAGTTATAATTTTTACCCAACTAGTGAGTGTCACACTTCATTCTGGTTAGAATCATTGCGATCTCCTAAGGAAGAGTGCAAATAGATAAAAAGATTTGTTTTGATGGGTGTAATTTTGATGTTTCTAGGGTGCGATAATAGATTATTTTTCTAATTTGGTTTAAAGTTTGGATCATAAGGGCCCCTAGTAGGCCCTATTGTGTAATCTGGAGGTGAGAAACTAGAATTTACTCAGCACTACTATACAAGCTGGTGAAAAACTCTAATTTAGCCAACGTTGTTTGCTAGCACCGGGAGGGGGTAAATAATATGAATGCTCTTATTTGTCACAATACATTGTCATATTTTTATTATTCAAATTCTACATAGATTAATATCTCATTACAAGGGGAAAGATATTTTCATATTATTCAAACTCATTAGAATCACTTTTAGTAAACTGTTAGCCATAGTTGTTTCTATTTATTTTACTTTAGTCTTAACAGTTGCAATCATTTCTTTTTCTTTTAAATTTAATCTATAATTTAATTAGAATTTTCTTTTGAGTTATGCAAGCCAATTTAAAAGAGTCCAACTATCCTCATGGAAATGATACTAGAGTTTTTAAAGGAAAATCTTATATTACTTGGAACGATACGTAATTTGCCTAGTACATCCAATGTGAAGCTTTAATATTTATTTTTCATATCATTTCATTTATTTACTCTGGTCACTGAATATAATTTAGGCTAAGTTTTTGACAATATTTAAGAAATTATAAATATACGTAATGCAAGTTGGATCACAATGCCAAATGAATAAGTAGAAAAATAGGACATTTTTTATTTAAAAAAATTCATGAAATCTGAAAAATCATAACTTGGTGTAAGAAAATCATAAAATAAAATTAAAATACCACTATACTCAAGTGAATAGAGGAGAATACTATGAATCAAATTCTAAAATTATCTTCCATATATTTTCATTTTCATTAATTAAATAATCCAAAACTTATTTTAATCATAAATAATTAATTAATAACCACAATGACATGAAATTTTGATTGCTTCATATTCATCTGCTTAGCAACGTTCTCTGATTCTTTCAAAGTCATATGACACCCTTTAGATTGAAAGTTCTAATTTTTCATGTTAGGCACTTTTACTTCAATAAAAATAATCATAAAAAATAAGATATAAATAATTGGGAAAGTATTAGAGTTGATTTCGTAAAAGCTATCCATTGCATTTTTTTTGGAGTATTCCATATAAATATTTTAAGTGTGTTTCCATTACCCTGATTCCTAAATAAGAGTTTAAATACACTTGAGAAAGTGTTAGACTGGTGTGTCTAACTTTTGTGGTGTGTAAAATTTCAAGCAAAATAATCATAAGAAGGTTTCAATCTCTTGAAACAACTATATTAAAATTCAAAAATAAAATTTTTTCTCACAAAGGAGCATAACTAATTTCATTTTAATTTCTCAAAAGTTATTTCAAAACATGGATGAAAAGACTTGGGTGGCAACCCAATTTTAAAGTTAGACTTAACGGATCCGTATGATACAATTAATTTGGATTTTATTATGATTATTTTAAGAATGATGTTTTTTTTTCTTAATTTTTTAAAAACATATTTATAGTTTCATGGATATAAATTTCTTTTGAATCCACTTTATAGAGAAAATCAATGGTATTACAAATCTGACATGGATCTCAAATGGGAAGATATGTTATTCCACATGATTTTGCGTTGGGTGTGAGCTATCTTTCTAGTTTCTTAACAACCACATTATTTACTGTCCTAAGAGTTCATATGATGCTAAAGGAGGTGAATTTATATCTTAATTGCCTTTTGTTGATGATTTTATTCTCTTTTACAATTCTAGAAAACCTAACATCAAACATAATTACCATGTCTTACAACATTTTGAAATGGTATCTGAGATGAGTTTTAATAAATCCAAATACTAGATAAATATAGTGAATGCTTGTGGTTGATTGATTACATAACCCCTAAAACTAAAAAAGGCAAAATACATTGAAAACACACCCACAACGAGTTCACCTCCCATATTACAACTCACCCAAAAAATCTCCAAAAAGGTACATACAAAAATACACAAAAAAATATCACCTAAAAAGGTAGGCCAAAATAATGCAAACCAAAAGAAGAAGGCTGACATGCGAGGTCCAAAACAAAAGCTAGTTTAACATCACTACGGTCGTTACATTTGCTGAAAGAGAGTGGCAAATCCCAATCTATAGTCATAGTTTTAGGAGAAAAACTAAAGACAAAGAGAAACTAACGAGAAATTAAAAACAACAACAAAGTATCTATAAAAAAAATCTATGAAAATAAGCAAAATTACTTTAAGTGCAGTTCAAAATAACAAAACAATAAAGTTACAGCTTCAGATATGTATTATAAAATGAAAATGAAGACATCAGTTTAGATGGTGCAGCGAGTAGAAAACTCCAAAGCTTTAAGGAAGCATAAGGAAAATCTTAAAAAAACATCGTTGTAAATAAAAGTAAATCTCCCAAAAATAACTCGAAAGACAAAAAAAACATGGTGCAAACATCCTAGTATAACACAACATATAAGACCACTATGAAAGAAATGATAGCAAATGGGCACCCATCATAAATTTTGATATAAGGTAACTCCAGCAGATCACCATTTAAAAGGCTCCTTAATTGCTGTGTTGGTGTGACACCAAAGTGAATAGTAGTAGCATCCTTTCCTATTTGGGCCAACCAATTCGACGGAGAATTGCCTTCTCTATAAATGAAAGATAAGTGAATAGTTAAATTATACTTAGTTGTCGGTTGCCAATTTTGAAGATATTTGGTTTAATATAATATAAATTATTTTTGGTAAGTAATTTTTTAATTTATTTAAAATACGAGACTGAACTTATCTCTTTAAAAGAATAGTTTAAATAAGTGAACAAAACATTATAAATAATAAATCTATCCTGAGGAATAGACATATTACTTATTAGTGTGACTCAATTAAATAAACTAAAGAAATTATGTCATCCGTTTTAGTCTATAAAACCATTTATGTTGACTGATAAATTCCCTTATTTAATATAAGAGATTATATATGGTTTATGTAATGCTAGGTTCTAAAGTTCCTTATAAGGGACGACCCTTATAGTTAACTACATCTCAATTGACTAAGTCATCAAAGAAAACTCGCAATTTAGATCAGTAAATATTGTCTTCAAGAATTTCAAAGGGTAGGACTTTTTAAAGATTGGACCAAAGAGTGTCAAATGGGAAAAATATCAAATTTGGAACATTGTTAGGGAATCTAAATGGAGAAAAATAGGGGTTGTCATAGATCCTCAGGAGAACCTCATTGACTTCAAAGCTATCCTATGTTTTGGCTTCAATTTCAAGAAGAAAATTATCAAGTGTTTCTTCCTGCCAATTACTTTTATTTTGGGCTTACAATTGTATGTCACAATCATAGAAATAACCTCAAAGATAGGAGGATTTATGTCATAACAAATGACAACCTCAAATTCTAAAATGTGTTAGGGCTTAAATTCAATAACATGATTGTGGAATGAACTAAAGATAAAATGAGGATTTAATGTACACTAGGCAAACAACCTCAAAATTTTATGGATTATTATTTATTTCTATAGAAAGACTTGTTGACATAGGTCCACCTACCACGTTACCCACGGTGCTGGCTCCAAGCTCTTTTGTGAAGTAGTAGTCCTAAAGTCTAAGGTTCAAAGGTTTAAATGATAAGCTCAGTTCAACAATTATGGGAGTGTTAAAGTTGATTAGAGCAACACCGGTTAGGATCCCATGGCTCCCTCATCCAAGTACCACTATTTTATTTTGAATTTAATTAGCTTACATAAGTTGTTAACCTCATTTAAACTGGGGAGATCTCATTAACAACAGTGAGTTATAAGACACCAAAATAATATAATATTTTAAGTACATATTTTATGCTTATTTTTAGTGATATTGCATGTTAAAGAAGGGCCATTTCATGTTTTTATTGTAGGCATATCATTTTTAGGCATTTGGAGAAAAATGAGTAAAATTGATGAAATTTGAATCCAAAATTGTGAACTTTGGGATTTTGGCGCATGATACGGTGCATGATGCACAAGATCAACGCATGATGCGCGATAGATGAATTTTTGAAAATTAAGGTGGTTCGAGACAGATTTTATGCAAATTTTAAAAGGGACACTTGCTCTACTCACTTATTGGAGTAATTTAATGCATTAAGACACTTTGAAAAATTCTTTTATGAAGAGATATGTTTCCTGGATAAAATGACATATCTTTTGAATTGTAAAGAGTTGACTTTTGGAGGGAATTTTGAATTTTTTTTCAAAAGAGGCAGCCCAAAATAAAAGAGAAAACATCATAGAGTTAAGAAAAGAGTTAAGGAGGTTGGACCTAGCTGCGCTCTGCTAGGGTTTTGGAGGTGATGGAGCTGCTTGGAGAAGTGGTAGTGCTGGATAAAGAAGCTTGTTTTATCTTCAAGGGGTGCTTGAGGTTTGTGGAGTTTGCTGAGGTCTTGCCTGGGAAGATCTTTGTTGAACAGTGTTACTGTTCTATTGATTTGCTAAAGTTGCTGCTAATCTCTGCTCTTTTTGTTTGGAGTTTTGACCTTGGAACTGTATTGGTCCTTTCATCCTTTCTGTAGCTGTATTGTTTTGTGCTCCTTTTAATTTTGGAGTCCTGCTACTATTTTCATCATTTTACCGATCTTGGGTTCTTTGGGTTGAGTTTCCTCAATGGACTTCCCCATTGATGCTGATACCAATGCCCAATGGACCAAGGCAACCTTTGCTGATGTTGTTGGAACTGGTGTTGAAGTGCCTAAATCCTTTGACCACTTAGTTTTCCCACAATGTCTTCATGATGCTACTGTTGGGAGAGGGTTTTCCCCTTTGTCAATCCTTTAGGATTGAAGGAAGGGGAACCTGCCATCATCTTCTCTCCCTAGGAAATCAATGAGCTTAATGAAACAATTAAGTTTACTCTGGTGGGTAAGTTTCAGTATGGCCACCCTAAGATGGAATTGGTAAGGAGGTACTTTGAGGATTTGAAACTTACAAGGGCTGGAGACTAGGTTTAATAGATGGAAGGCACCTTTTGATTTCATTATTTAATGAAAAAGATTATGCAAGGGTGTTTGCAAAACAGACTTTGAACATTAACGGTGTCCCAATGAAATTGCAGAAATGGACTCCAGAGTTTAATCCCACAAAGGAACCTCCTGTAGTTCCAATGTGGTTCAAATTCCTTAATACCAATTCAGTATTTCCATCAGAATGTGTTGTTCAGCATTAGTAGAGTGCTTGGTTTCCCCCTAAAAAATTGATGACCCCACTTATAATGTGGCGGGACCAATTGGAGCTAGAGTCCTGGTTGAGAGGGACATTACTTTGCCTGATATTGATAGGGTTTGGATTGGAACTAATGTCGAAGGTTTCTGAGAGAAGATAGTTATGGAACAAAAGTCTGTCAATTCCCAACATTGTAAAATGTTTGGACATAATGTGGAGAAGTGCTATAGACTACACCCTCCAAATAAAAAAAAGAGCTCCAGGGACTAGAACAACTAATTCCAAGCCAGTTGAGATTACTGTTGAATTGGCTGGGGGTGTTGATTCTACTGATGTGGAGGTAAATAACACAATTGAGATTGTGCCAAGTAGTAATGTTGGGGAGCAAGAGGAAGAACTATGCATTAACAATCATTTAAAAGAAAATATAATACAAGATGAAAACTTATTAAACATAAACCCCTCTAGGGTTGAAGATCATACTATTAATAATCTGACAGATGTTCTAACTGAATATTGGCAAGTCTAAAGAAACCATAAGAAGAAAAAAGGTAATGTTGAAAATAAACAGCCTATGGAGGGACCTTCTAATGTGGATCACCTTCTTAGGACTGGGGGAAAGGGAGGACCTTTTCTCAATGATTAAGTTCCTTGTTTGGAATATTAGGGGTATTGTTCACCCCTCCTCTCTAAAGAGATTAAAAAATTTGGTGAGAATTCATAAAGTGTGGTGTTTTGCCATTCTTGAACCATTGGTTACTAAAAATTCCCATAAAATTCAGAAAAATTTCCCTCAATTTGATCATTTCCCCAATACTAATAATGAAATTTGGCTTTTTGTTAGAGTTGAACTTCAATGGTCTGTGTTGTTAAACCATTCCCAATTTGTTCACATCCAATTCCATATTAGAGCTCAAATTGGATATGCCACCTTCATTTATGCTAGCAGTTTTGCCTTTAATTAATCCACCTTTTAGACTGAGTTAACTTAAATTGGCTAGTCTCTGAACTCCTTTTGGATTTTGGGGGGTGACTTAAACTGTATCTCTTCTCCTTCTAAAAGAAGAGGTGGTAGGCCGCTTATTATTTCTGCCATGAATAGATTCAATGACTTTCTTTCTGAGGCTAAATTATTTGCTTTAGGGTATCAAGGTCCTGACTTTACTTGTAGAAGGGTTCCATGTGGGAAAGACTTAACAAAATGCTTGGTAACTCAAAATGGGTTCAAAACTTCCCATTCACTATCATTTCTCATTTGGCTATGGCAGGTTTTGACAATAAGCCTCTCCTGTGCACAATCCAAAATGCTGGAAGCCCATATAAATCTCCTTTCAGGGTTCAAAACATGTGGGCTCTCCACCCTCATTTTGTGGAAGTAGTAGGTAAGGTTTGGAGGTCTGAAGGTGATACTAATCCCTGTATAAATCTGTGGAAACTCCAAAAGAAGGTGGCAGCTAAGCTGAGGAAGTGGAATTGGGACACTATTGGTAATATACATGAGAACTTGATTAAAGCTCAAAGTGAAGTGCTTAACATGGAAGACAGTTTCCAAAGGGGTTTGATTTCTGAAGTTGAGCTTTATAAAGCTAATGAAGAGTTGGTACTCCATACCAGTTACACATAATGTTTTCTAAAGCAAAAAACTACTGTTACCAAAATTATGGAAGGAGATAGAAACTCAAGTTATTACCATGCTTGCATTAACTTTAGAAGGAAAGACAACATGATTTTATCTATTCAGGATTCTGCTGACCATATGCTGACTAATGCTGAGAATATTGCCCAAGATAATGTAAATTACTTTCAAAATATCTTTAAGGAGTAGTCTCCTTCTAGAGCTCAACTCAAGATGGAAATATTCTCTGATTGTAAAAATTATGTCCATAATCTGAATCTAAATACCACTTTATTGGAAGGTGAAATTAAAACTGCTTTGGACTCTATTGATGACCATAAGGTAGCTGGCCTTGATGGCTTCACTGCAAAATTTTATAAAGCCAGTTGGAATATCATCTGTGGGGAGTTTGTTGATGCTGTGCAAAGCTTCTTTAGAGGTATTGATCCCCTAGATACTTTACTGCTTCCACTATAACCTTGATTCTAAAAAATTCCACCAGGATAAGATTGGGAGATTTTAGACCAATCAACCTAACTAATGTCATTTCTAAAGTTATCAGTAAGATTATCAGCACTAGACTTCAACCTCATCTTCAACAACTTATTAGCAAGAATCCGGTGGCTTTTGTGAAAGGAAGGCAAATATCTGATAACATCCTTTTGGCTCAGGAACTGCTACTGGATTTGGACAGAAAATGTAGAGGCAGCAATCTCAATATGAAATTGGATATTCAAAAAGCCTATGATACAATTATCTGGAATTTTATTTTGGCTACCTTGAATGCTAGGGGCTTCTCTAGGGCCTTCTCCAGGGCCTTTGTCAATTTAATTAGAAGATGACTCATTTGCAACAACCATTCTATCTTAATTAATGGCAAGAGCCAAGGTTTCTTCAATGAAAATAGGGGAATTAAATAAGGAGATCCCTTGTCCCCTCCTATCTTTATTTTGGCTATGGATTATCTTTCTAGGCTACTTAATCAAAAGTTTCTATCTTCCCCACATTTGAACTATCAGCATAGATCCAATATTAGTGTGAGTCATCTGTCTTATGCAGATGATATAATCATTTTCTCTAAGGCTACCAAGAATGCAATGAAGTCTCTCAATCAAATACTTAAACACCTCCAAAGATCATCTGGTATGTATCTTAACAAACAGAAATGTCAAATTTTTGCTAGCTGTCATACTCTTCCACAGATTAAGCAATGGATTGCACAACACACTGGATTTAGCTTGGCCTCTTTATCTATCAATTATCTTGGTGTTCAATTAATAAAAGGGAGAACTATACAAAATCAATTCAATGGGGGTGATTGATCAAATTCAGAAACAGCTTCAATGTTGGAAAAATTACTTCTTATGAAATGGAGGTAGGATCACTCTTCTCAAAAGCATCTTAAATTCTATCCCTTCCTATGCTCTTCAGATGTTCACTATGAAGGAGGGGACTCAGATAAGGCTAGGCATAATGTTTAATAAACTTCTTTGGGTTGGACGGAAGAAACAGTTTCATTGGTTAGCTTGACATAAATTGTGTAAGCCTCTGCATGCAGGTGGTTTAGGCTTTAAGGATTTTCAGCATCTCAGTGTCATTAATCTTTGTAAACTCTGGATAAAGTTTAGAGCCCAAGATAGTATTTGGGCTTTGTTTATGAAGGGGAAATACTGCAGGACTGTACACCCTAACTTGGCTGAGAAGAAAGTTGGG
This sequence comes from Phalaenopsis aphrodite, assembly GCA_003013225.1. NCBI lineage: Eukaryota > Viridiplantae > Streptophyta > Magnoliopsida > Asparagales > Orchidaceae > Phalaenopsis > Phalaenopsis aphrodite. Next base: position 28,102 of record NEWO01000868.1, read on the forward strand.
GATTCCAGGCTGTGGACTAAACTTTTGGAGGTGAGGCATCAAGCTGAGGATGTGTTTATTTGGGAACTTGGAGAAGGACAAATTAATTTCTGGGTAGATAAATGGATTTGGAATGGGAAAGAATTGACACCTCCAATCCAAACTTTGGAACTAAAGTGAAGGAATTATGGACTGAAAATCAATGGAATTGCACTTTACTCGCAACCATCTTAACTGAAGAGCAAATGTATTTGGTGAATGAAACTAAAATCAATCCTAGAGAAAAGGATAGAATCATCACTAGATAGGCTCCCTCACAAAAACTTTCAACTTACATTTTCCAGCAATTGTATCATTAGCAACCTGTTATGTGGGAGAAATTCATTTGGGGGAAGTGCTTAACACCTTCAATGTCCTTTTTTTGCTAGAGGCTGTAGAAATCTTTCCTAACTTGTGGTAATATCTTAAAATTGAAAGGGCTTAGGGCTCTCTTGCTGCTGGCTGCATAGTAAGGATGAAGAGAGTCTGGAACATTTATTTTTCTCCTGTAGTTTCTCCCAAAGGATTTGGTCTGGTTTGTTGAATCAACTCAGCATTGATACTTTGAAAGTAAGTTAACAGAACTTTTTGGAATGCTGGACAGAGAGGCTGGAATCCAAAATGATAATCATTCCTTGTGTTGTTGCCTGGTTCATTTGGATGTGCAGAAATCAAGTTAAATATGAAATATGAAACTTTTGGATAAGGCAGTGGTTTTAAATTGTACTTCCTATGTGCAAAAGATTATAGTGCATCAGATGTTTCCCAATATTTTCCATATTTGGATGCCCAGTGGTATTAATATGAATATAAGCAAGCCTTTGTACCCCCCCCACTTAAGGGATGACTGAAGGCTAATACTGATGGAAGTTTCTCTAAGGAGGCTGCTGGTGTAGGAGGTGTTGTTAGGAACTATCAAGGAAAGTTCATTTTTTACTTTTCATCTCCTACTTGGGCTAATGATGCACTTAAAACTGAAATGATAGCCATCTTCTGGGCTATCTACCTTTCCAAGCAATGTAGCATCTCTAAGTTGGTGATAGAATCTGATTCCAATAGCTGCATCATAATTCTGAAAAATGTTGAAGCTGCTCCATGGAACATTGTTTGGTGGCACAATAATATTAAAAGACTGTTGATTAAGGTTAATGTGCATTTCCAACAAATTCTTAGAGAAAGAAACATTCCAGCACACAGTTTGACAGTCAGGGGGAAGGAAACTGAAGAGAGTACTGTAGGGACTATACCTCCTAATTAGTTAGCTCTCCTACTACATGGGGACACCTTATCCATTCCTTATCTTCACTGTAGAGATTGATTTTTTTTTCTGGGGAGTACATACAATGTTTTATTTAGATATCTATCTTACATTTTGTGAGCATGGTTGTAAGAACTATATGGGGTAAGAGATCTGGGTGTAGGTTGAGTGATCTACCCTTTCTGTTTTGTAACTCAATTGTATGTTTAACATGTAAGGAGCCATAGATAGCTCTTTTCCAATATATATATATATATATATATATATATATATATA